>JAJJMC010029502.1:7529704-7545628 GCA_023531435.1 Papaver californicum
TTTCGATCAGTGTGATACTACTTTCCCGATCTTATGTGTCAATCATGTAGGGATTTATTCAGTCTTTCACATCTGTCCTTTATTCGATCCTTCATACGGCTTTGATTTTGTGCTTCTCGTTCTTTTGAGAACCACTGCTTCTTTCCTTAATCGTCTTACACGTGTCGTGCGCCTTTTATTTCCTAACAACTTGCCCCCTTCTTCTCTTTTTTCAAAAAATTTTAACGGTCGATCCAAGGTTTTGGAAAAAGTAGAAGAACAATTATTACCTTCCGCTTTACCATTACTTCTTTTCACACGTTATGCAAATTTTTCGTAGGCAGTAATTTCTATTATCACGTTTGTGTCAGTTACCTTTTTTCGAGGAAATCAAATCTTTGCCTTGATTAACACCTTTTCAAATTGTGACGGTTTCTATTCTTTTCTTTAAATACGATGCAGTCTTTTCCACTTCTGTCTTTACCTCTTAAAGTTGCTGTTCTTTATCTTCCTTGAAATTTTTAAATACTTTCTTTCTCCCAACTGTTCAGGAGCTTTTAGCATCGACCACATTTATTCTACTTTTGATCAAGTAATTGTTTATCTTCTTTTTCCATGTATATTGAGTATTTTAACCTCCGGCATCTTATTTTGATATTTAACCATGATTAGCTTTTAACAGATATGATTGAACTAATAATTGCTTTTGATTTTTATGATTGTTTTTTTATGATCTATGATTGATCCTTTGAAATTTTCTTTTCAGATAAAAACATTATGTCTTCCAGAAATCCCAGTGCTGCTGGTGATCACCAAGAAACCGGAAGACCTTCAAGAATTTATTCTTCTAGATATGCTGTGTCTCGGTCTGTTCGTAACCCAGCTCCTGATTCTTCTATAACTACCAGTGATGCCCCCAGAAATAAGCGGGCTCATGCCACTTATAGCTATCGGTCGATGAATATTGAGGATTTAAAGAGAAGGCATGCTCTTGAGGGTTTTAAAGTCTCACTCTATGACAAAAATAGTGATGTACTGACTTTAGGAGCAATTCAGCGTTTTAACTATTCTTCCCATAGTTTATTAATTTCAGCTGGTGCTTTGGAGGCCGGACTTCGTCTCCCACTATATGAAGAAGAAAATCCTTTCCAATTTGAAGTTCTTGCATCTCGCGGTGATTTTCCTCATGGTCAAGCTCGATCCATTACACAATATAATGGAAATTGGTGGCGTATCCTTGATGAGTGTAGCCTTCGAAGTGAAGGGCGATCTAATTTGACTTGTTACGTTCCAAATTTTGTAGAACGTGACAATTATACAGTTGAAAATTTTCATTCTACATACGGAGATGGTGTCAGTATCAGGAATTTTGTGAAGTGGAGCGTTAGCCCGGTTCGTAAGTGTCTTCGGGATTTCCCTTATTACATGAGGTTGACGATCCGAAAATTAAGTTTATTCCATTTACCAAAATTAATTTTCCAACAAAAGAAAGAATTCGTCAAGATCATGACTATAAGTGGTATCGTACTCCAATTATAATTGAAGGTCCTTGGGTTTTTGGTAACACCTCCAAAGATGAAATTCAAAGGGTTCGTAAACGTTTCCCAAGCTATTGTCCTTGGCGGTTAAATTTTGATGACTTCAAATTTGAATATAAGGTTCGTACTCTTCTTTCTTTTAGTATTGTCTCGAACTACCACTGAATTTTTTCTTACGGGACAAATGTTTGTGCTTCAGGTTGAACCCGATTCCGAACTTCAAACTGAAGTTCCTCCTCCTCGCCCAAGCCTCGGTATTCAGATTGTTGAAGGTAGGCAAAGAGTAGAGGAAGAAGTTATTGAAGGTAAGGGGAAACGAAAATTGGTTCTCCCTGAGAAGAAGAAAAAGAAACCAAAAAGACCGTTGTACCCTTATGAAGTAGAAGAAGGGGAGATTAGAGATTGCTTTGTTGAAGGGAATAGCAGTTCCGCTCTTATCTTGGCTGTGGGACAAAACGTTGAAGGTTCGATCCAAGCAGAAATTTCGGGACAGCGCGTCATCATTGATGCTGTTCCTGTTAGCGTGGGAGAGCCAATGATTTCTTCGGACCAGCCTCCAATAGCTCAATCTATTTCTGAAGCTGTTCCTACTACTGTTGCTCCTACCGGCTTCTACGATTCCTTTTATCCCCTTCCTTATAACTTCGACATAGAGCCAATCGCTTCAAATAGTGGTACAATGACAGTTTTTACTGAACTACCTCAAGAAGAAGCAGATGATATTGCTGTTGAAGAGGAAAATATTGAAGAAGTGAATGATGCTGTCATTGTTGAAGAAAATACTGAAAAGGAAAATGTTATTGTTGATGTTGTTGTAGAAGAAAAGACAAATGAAGTTATTGAAGAAGCGGATGTTGGAAACATAGCTCCTAGTACTTCAGCTACAGATGTCTCTAATGTCCCGAACCTCCTTGTAGATAAAAATGCTTCTGGAGTTATTCCTGAATCAAATGCACCCATCAGGACATTGGTTCATTCTTCCAGTAATGCTGATAGGGCCGATGTTGACATGCCTGATGCTGAACCTTCTGCTCAAATATCCTTCTCTGAAATGGATGTAAAATATGTGAATGAATGAAGGAATCAACCTTGCTGGTGATGAGGACGAAGCTTTCAAGTGGTTTCTTTCTAAAGGATTTCTGAATACTTCCGCATGTCCCAAATCATTGAAATCTGATAGTTCTTCGATGTCTAGGCTGCGAAATTCACTTGGTGCTGTTCCAATGGAGGAGGATCGGGATGCCTGGTTCGAAAGCGAATGTTACAATCAATCGTTCCCACTAGGGTTGCACAGGAACCGACCCGAAAAACCGCACCCGCCCGAACCCGACAAAACCGCGGGTTTTATAACCGAACCGACCCGCTACGGGTTGGTATACGGTTTTGAAAATTTAAAACCCGGTCACCACGGGTCGGTTTACGGGTTTAGTGTAGCACCCGCCCGAACCCGCCCGTTTAACCCGTTTATTCTGAACTTGTGTTGCTGTACTGTTTTGTCAAGATGTTTTCACACTGACCTGTACTTCAATACCCTTCCCTATTATTTTTATGTCAAAGAGGACTCTCTCATCTTTCAAACAAGACCAAAATTTCTGAATTCATTGAGAAATGATTTTTGTACGAATTTTTGATTTCAAACTGCCGAAACTGCATTTTCTAAATATGGGATTCCTGTTCTGTTTTTGATGAGTCTTTTTAACATAGCTATACCTTACTGTATTTTCTTACAATTTTATTGTGTTAGCTTATTCTTTCTAGTTTCAAATGAGCCAAAAATCACTCATTTTCATTGTGTAACGAAGCCTACACAAATTTCCAAAGACAGACTATTCCAAACTAAAATTTCAGAAATCATTTAAAAATCTTACCATTTCAAGTTCTATAATTGCCACATGAACTTCTAAGATAACGATATAGATTCAACTCCATACAAATGATAAGAAAGCAAAGAAAATAAATTAATCCTTATTTTTGTGGCTAGTGTATATCCCTTGTATAATTGTATTTGTTATTTTATTTTGACGATGTTTGGTATTTTTTGCTGTTTCTTAGGAGGCTTAATGGGTGATTCATCAACTCAATCTCTATCTGCCTTTTCTTTCCTGTTTTTTTTTCTTCTGTTTTTAGTGTCTGTTTTTAGTGTTTTTTGCTGAGAGTTTTTTTCTATCTGCCACGGGTTAACCCGCGAAATAAACCGAACCCGCCCGACCCACATCGGGTTGAAACCGACCCGACCCGCCTGTGGACGGGTTGGTATACGGTTTTGAATATCAAAACCCGCCTCTAGACGGGTTGGTAGTTGGTTTTACCCCAAAACCGACCCGCCCGCCCGTTGTGCATAGGGTCCATCATATTCTTTCCCGCAGCAAGCTCTTGCTCAGCTTAAATATGGTATCGATTGCCTATTCACTTCGTATAAGTTTTATAAAGCTCAGTCCACAATGATGGAGCTATTGTTCAAGAACGAAGCAGAGAGGGTGAAGCGTGGAAATGATGATTTGCAGCAAGAAAATGAAAATCTCAAGCAACAAAACAATTATCTTCAACAACAACTTCAACAGCAACAACAACAACAACAACAACAAAATTTTGAGGATCAAAATCAAAGGCTACAAAGTCAGAATCAAGGTTCGTTCCTTGGCCCCTAGTTCGTACCTATTTGGGTTCGTACCATATTTTTTTTTTTTTTGGGGGACTTGGAATCCCTATTTAGGTTCGAGCGTAGGATGATTCAGTTGAACAATCATGCAAAAGAAGTAAATATGGAAATGGAATTGGTTAAAGGGAAATTAGCACAGTTTTCCGAAAGTATTGAATTGAATACTTGGAGACGCAATAGAGCTGAATCGAAATATCAGGAAGCTCTGAAAACTTTAACTCTTAAAGAAACAGAGTTGAAGTCTATAGCTAGAGGTATATGCTTGAGTTATATGCTTGTTTTGGTTATGGTATTATATGGTTTATCTGATATTTATTCTGGTTTTCAGGGTTAGAAAAGAAGGTCAATGAAGTTAATGCACGAGCAACAATAGCAGAGGCTGAACTCAATGTTGCAAATAGCACAATAACAAATATTACTGAAGAGCTGAAGACTTCGGAAAAGAATGTAGCTCTTAGCGTAATAAAGCTTCGGGATTTGCAAACTCGTTTGAATGCTGAGACTTTTAAGCTCGAAGCTCGCGAACAGGAAATTGTAAAAGAACAATCAAAATCTGAGGTGCTATTAAAGGAATTAAACGCTGAAAAAGATCAAAGATCCTGCTTGGATAAACAAGTAGAAAAATATCAGCAAAAAATTAAAGATCTTCAATCAGAAATTGACGTGCTTATACAAGTTGGGTGAGAGAAGATGCCAAGGCAAAAATTACAATGTCATTTAATGCTGCCTTGGATCGTGCTCAAGCCGATCCTTCTGTATTGAATGGTCGCACTCCTGTCCCGAAGGTTCCTTCTCAACCGTCCCGACGCACCAATTCCGAAGCCTAGTTGTACTTGTTCTTTGTTATAATGTACATAACTGCATCTTTTGATATTCTTTTCCTATGTCCCGATCCTTTTGTATCTTGGAATTTTGACATACTTCAGTTGGAAACTTCATTTTGTGACTTTCTTCTATTGTGCTTGGATATGCTTTTAATATTGTTCCTGCATAAGAGATGACATTTTCGAAATCTTTAGGTTAATCATATTGTTTCATGAGTACAATGGATCGAAGTATATATACCTCAAAACATGTAATTCGAGATCCCACACATACGAAACAAACCCGGGCCATGGGTAAGATACAGGGTTGGTCCCGAACATACTCTGAAAATGATAACCATAAATTAGGTATTCCTTCTTTATTAGAATCTCAGAATTATTAAAATTCTATAAGGACATTTACCTTTTTGTTGATATTACGATTGTATCGATAATCGTAAGCGCTTTCCAGAGTATGATGTTCCTGGAGTAATTGGATCATAATTGTGTCGCCAATCAAAGCGTTTTCCAGAATATGGTGTTCCTGGATTTGAATTTTGATTATGTCGCCAACCGTAGCGTTTTCCAGAATAAGGTGTTCCTGGAGTAATTGAATTTTGATTAATGTCGCCAATCGTAGCGTTTTCCAGAATGAGGTGTTCCTGGAATTGACTGTTATTTTAAGTATGACTTCATAAAAGATGTTATCATCATATAAAGTATTGAATAAAAATTTGTATACCTGTATTGGCCACCATAGCTGTACTGTTAATCATGGATAATAAAGTTTTAAATATTGTGCGTTCCATGGATGTTGTAGGATTTCTCCTTGCATAGTCCGAAGATAGTATGATCCTTATCCCGCTGATGCTAGTATTATGTACGGACCATCCCAAGTTGGTGCGAATTTCCCTGCACTTTTGTCCCGATGGTATTCTGTGATTTGTCGTAAAACATATTGTCCTTGGACAAAGTTTCGTGACTTGACATTTTTGTGGTAATTCCGTGCCAACTTTCTTTGATAATTTTCCATTTTCTGGAGTGCCACTTCTCTTTTTTCTTCTAAATCATCTAACTTTTGTAACATTAAATCTGAATTTAGATTTTTCTCCCATGCTTCTATTCTAGTTGTAGGTAGAATGATTTCTGTTGGTATAACTGCTTCTGTCCCGTAAGTAAGAAGGAATGGTGACTCTCCAGTGGATTCTTTTCTTGTGGTACGATACGCCCATAATATGTTATGCAATTGTTCACACTATTGTTTGTAATGTCCATCCAATGTTTTCTTCAAATTTGTTGCGATTGTTTTATTTGTGGATTCAGCTTGTCCATTACTCTGGGGATAGAATGGTGTGGATTTGTGTTTCTGAATGTTAAATGCTTCAAATAGCATATCAATGTTCTTTCCTTGAAATTGCTTTCCATTATCAGAAACTATGGCTGCTGGAATCCCAAATCTGCAGATGATATCTTCAGATAAAATATGAACACATCGACGTCTCTAATTCGAGCTAATGCTTTAGCTTCTACCCACTTGGTAAAATAATCGGTGGACACAATTAAATATTTTCTCTTTTTGGTCCCTTCAACTAACGGACCAATAATATCCACCCCCCATTTCGCAAATGGCCATGGACTGAGTATAGAATTAAGCTCTGTGGCAGGTGCTTTGATTTTCTTTGCGAATCGTTGACATTCTTCACACCTTCGTACCATGTTTTCTGAGTCCTTAAGCATGGATATCCAATAATAACCTTGGGTTTTAGCTTTTAATGCGATTGAACGTCTTCCACTGTGGTTTCCCGCATCTCCATGTATTTCTTTGAGTATTCGTAATCCTTCCTTTTGTGATAAGCATCGGAATAATGGCCCGATGAATGATTTACGATACAAAATACCATCCCGAAGCTCGTAACTATCCGATTTGAGTTGAATTTTTCTTGCTTCCTTAGAATTTGAAGGCAATATTTTATTTTGTAGATATTGATGAATCGGAATCCCCCAATCTGGTTGATTTGGTTGATCATCTACTTGTTGGGGCATAGGTGCGGCAGTTTGTATTGCGGGATCATTAATTTCTTCTATCACATCTTCTTCTATGTTATTAAGTGCTTTTATCTGTATAGATGGTTCATATATTCTTCCGACTTTTATAGCTGTGATATTAGGATCGTTTACCATGGAGGAAATGAATGCCAGAGCATCAGCATGTCGATTTTTGTCTCGGGACAGATGCCGAAAAATATTGTTTGGGATTTGATATGCTAAAGTTTGAACAAGGTTTTTATATTGTACTAAATCTTCATCAAGTGTTTGATATTTTAATTCGACTTGTCGAATTACCAATTGTGAATCATTTGTGAGTCGAACATTGCTGATTCCTAGCTCGATGATGAGTTTTAGAGCATGAACTACAGCTTCATATTCTACTATGTTATTTTTATGTTCTTCAAACTCAAGACGAAATGAATGTGTCATTCGTCCTCCCATTGGTGCAGTAATCACAATGCCAATTCCCGCTCCTTCCTTATTTCGGGATCCATCAACAAAGACTTCCCACCTTTGAGAATTTGTTGAGTTCAAAATATCTTGTGGGTCATCTTCCTCGCATCCTGGTAATCCTTTAACATAGATATAAATAAACAAAATGAATTATTAAAGTGATGAAAATTTTAGTGAAAAAGTTTTAAATAAATTAATTTCTTTTTTTTCCATCTATCGGACCTTGAATTTCATATTCTTCTTCAATCGGGAAATCCGCAAGGAAGTCAGCTAAAACTTGAGATTTTTGTGCGGTTTGCAACTCATAAATGTTGTTGAATTGTTCTAGCTGAGCGTTCCATTTTGCGATCCTCCCTACTTTTCCTGTATTCTTTAATACTGATTGTAACGGTGCCTTGCTCGGGACACGAACATAATGTGTGAGAAAATAGGTACGTAACTTCTAAGTGGCAAAGACCAATGATAAAATGAGTTGTTCGATTTTAGTGTAATTTCTTTTTGCTGAATTAAGGGTTTTGCTGATGTAATATATTGTTTTCTCTATTTTCTCATTAGTACGTACCATCACCGCGCTGATTGCATCTTGTGTTGCCGCTATGTACAAAGTTAATATTTCTTCAGGTTCCGATTTCTGTAATGCTGGTAATGTAGCCAGATGTATTTTTATGTTTTGGAATGCTTGTTCACATCGTTCGTTCCAATCAAATTTATTTTTCTTCTTCAGTATATAAAAAAAAGGTTTGCACCGTTCTGATGATCTAGCAATAAATCTGCTTAAGGCCAAACATCCATTTAATTTCTGTACACTTTTAATGTTGTTGGGTGATGGCATATCTATTATTGCTTGAATCTTTGCTGGATCAACTTCAATTCCATTTTTTGTAACCAAATACCCAAAAAAACGTCCCGAAGTAACACCAAAAATACACTTCTCCGGATTAACTTTCATCTTGTATTTTCGTAATGCACCAAAAATTTCAGTGAGGTCTTGTAGATGATTGATAGATAATTTACTTTTTACCAACATATCATCCACATAAACTTCTAGAATTTGTCCGATCCAAGGTTTGAATATTACATCAACCAGTCGTTGATATGTTGCTCCTGCATTTCGTAATCCAAATGGCATCCTGGTATAGCAATACAACCCCGTGGAGTGAAGAATACCGTATGTTCTTGATCAGCTTCTGCAAGTGCGATTTGGTTGTATCCCGACTGACCATCCATAAAAGATAATGCCTCATGGCCTTCTACAACGTCTACCAATTGATCAATATTGGGAAGTGGATAACTATCTTTCGGACATGCCTTATTTAAATTGGTGAAGTCTATACAGATTCTTACCCCACCGTTCCTTTTTGGAACGATCACCATATTAGAAATCCACGTTGGATATCGTACTTCTTGAATGAATCCTACATTTAAAAGCTTTGCTAACTATTTTTCTACTGGATCGTGATACTCCGGTGCAACCTTACGTATCCGTTGTCGAAATGGTATAGCATCGGGACGTATTTGTAATTCATGTTGTACAATATTTGGATCTATCCCGGGCATGTCTTCCATGTTCCATGCAAATATATCTACAAAATCACGAAGTAGATTGATCAAACTTTGCTCCATATCTTCTTTCATCAATGTTCCAATTCGCACTTGTTTAGGAAATTCTGTAGTTCCAATATTTATAATTTTAGTTTCTTCTACAGAAGTGAAAATTGGTTTAGGATTCCCAATCGAAGTTGGAGTTCCCTTTAATTGCTATGAGGATCCTTCGAATTGCATATTTGTTTAATTTTCTTGATTCTTACTGCTTTCTCCTAATTCATTTGTTGTTTTTTGTTCGACGTTTCTTTTCAAGTATTGATTTATCTCCTCTTCTTTTGCTTTGATTTTACGGTCTTTCTTCCTTTCCCGTTGTTGTTGTTCCCGTTCTTCATTCATTCTTACTTCTGCCATTATACAAAACTTTGCATCATCTTGATCTCCCTTAATCTCCATTTCTCCTTGCGGTGTTGGAAACCGCAAATATTGATGATAAGTTGAAATTACACCTTTCAACTGGTGTACCCATCGTCTCCCGATTATTGCGTTGTACGGGGATGGAGCATTTACTACGCTGAATCCATTCAAGATGTTAATTGGTCCAGCTGATACTTGCAAATCAATATCTCCTTCGGGTCTTGAAGCCATTCCATTGAACCCATAAATAACATATCGGGACGGGATTAACTGATCTTTTTTGAGTCCCATTTTGCAAAATGTGTCATGAAACAACACATTTAAAGAACTGCCCCCATCCAAAAGAATTTTTATAACGTTCCACCCTGACATTAGCAATGTAAGAACCAAAGGATCGTTATGCATCTCAATTTCTTGATTTACTTCTTGTGCCGAGAAAGTTAAAGGAGATGCCATCCAGTCTTCCCAAGCTTCCGTTATTTTTCCTCATACTTTAAAAATTTCATGGTCCCGAATCCTCTTGCATAACTTTTTATTGATTGCATCGTTCATATCTGTATCTATTTCTTCTGAAAATGATATCATATTAATGGTTTGTTCGTTATACGGGATATGCACTGCCTTGCCTTTGCCTGGTCTTGCTATTGGTTCAGGCCTTTGAATGTATTCTTTCAACTCCCCTGCATCAATCATTCTTTGTACCAGTATGCCTGCAATTATCTGTTGTGTGCCCTTTATAACAATGGTACTCACAATAATCTTTTGAATGTTGTGTGAACTCAGGATGATTGCCTCTTGATGGTGGCCACTGGAAATCTGGTTTATTTTTTATGATTTCGAATAATTCAGAATATGATATATTGAGTTTTGCGAACACTCTTTCTTGAAATCGCTGAACAAAATTTTTGTTATCCCCTTGCCGTGGGCTCTTTGATTCTCTTGGTTCAGATTTATGAGGGAACTTCTTTTTTTGTTCTGGTGATACTTCGATGTAATTTGTCCTTTTTATGTTTCTTTGATTTCGCGAATTACTTCTCGGACCTTGTTCTTGCAATCTTGCACATGTTTTTATTATTTCCCTGAGCTGTCCCTCAGTTTTGGGATTGTTACGATGAATTTCAATAAAAAGTTGACATTTCCGATCAGCGATTCCCCATTTATAATGATTGATCGCTGTACTTGAATCTACATCTCCAATTGCTTGGAAAATTGTATGCCATCGGGCTGTATATAACCGAATCGTCTATTTTGTCCATGATGTAAGGGAATATAGTCTGTCCACTCCCGAATCAACGGGCTTGTTGTACATATATGCTTCGAGAAATTTCCTCACTAATTGTGAATAACATTGAATGGAACTTTCTGGCAATCTGGCATACCATAACAATGCTGAACCTTTCAAACTTGATGGGAAGCATCAACACATTATTGCTTCGTGTCCGTCCCATCGTGACATCACTCGATTATAATATTTAAGTTTGAGGTCGGGTCCTTCGTACCATCATAACATTCAAATACAGGGATACTGTATTCTCTTGGAAATGGAACGCATGTCAACTGTTGAGCCAGCGGTGTTCATTTGGCTTCCTTCAGCACCTCTTCAATTCTTCCCCCTTCTTTATTTTTTAAACCTTTTATCTCTTCTTTCATTTGCTCCATAGCTTCAATACATTTTTGCCATTGTGCACGTTGAATTTCTTGATTTTCTCGTTGCCTCCTAGCCCGGGATGATGATCCTGCTAATACCATTCTCTGATCTTGATTTTCCCTTTCATTTTTGGGTGCATGCCTTCCAGAAATTGCTTCTTGACTTCGTGACCCTGTTGCTGCTAGTTTTTCTTCACGTTGAATCACATTTTTCAAAGCTTGATTTTCTTTAGTTAATAGTGCAATTTGATCATTACTGGCTCTTTGTTCTCTTCTTATTTCATTCATTTCTTTCAGCAGATTTTGAAGATGATTTACTTCATTTCGTGAATTCTCATGATGTGACGATTTATTTTGAATCATGGTATTTGGTGTTAATTCCTGATTAGGTATATGACTTCCTAAATCACTCTGCTGTTGTTCTGGTTCACTCTCTTCTTCACTTTGTCTGTGATTTTGTTCGTCGTTACTGTCCTGATTTCCGGAGCCTGCTTCTTGAGACATATTTCTTCTGGATTCTTTGTTTCTTGATTGTTTCTTTTCTCTCTTAAATTCTAATGATCTTCCAAAAGTTAGCCACATAATTTCTTAACAGATTATTTAATAGAGAAAGAGTCAGACACTAATTTACTGACCTTCTAAAAATCTATCTATACTTTTAGCAAAATAATTTGTATCATCTACCATAAATCTTTTAAAATTCATATAGAAGGAAATCAAACATTTAAACAGATCCATTCAAACTTAAAACTTTTTCCTTTCAATGACATACAATTTCCCTTCTGCATATCACATATAGGTTATTATGCAATAGAAAAAATCCATTTTTGAAAACACATCTACTAAATTTCTTTACTTTTTTGAATACATCAGAAAAATCCATTTTTCTTGAACAGGTAGGATAAATCCTTTGACAGAGTCCCTGTTTCTAGCGCCAAATTGTTTATGCCAAAATTCCCATTAACATGAACAACCAATAAATTGATAAGATACAGTAAATAGAAAGATTTTAACTAACATTTTGATACACAGAATCCTCTTTAAAATCAATCAATTAGAAAGGTTTTGATTAACCATTTATTTTCTTATCAAACATTTGATCAAATTACAGTCCCTTATTCCATATCTAATTCATGATCTTTATAAGTACAGAAGATGAATCATGATCGTGAAACTTTGGAATAATATCTAACACAATAAATACATACCTAATGATCTTCTCTTTCTTCTCAGATTATTCTTCCTTAGCCTATTCTTCTTTCAATTTCCGACCCCCTCTCTGTTGGATGATCTCTTCTATTTATAGATTATCTAATGGGTCCCTCTTGTCCCGATACCTTCTTTCGTTCTCCTTATTATCTTTAGATCGGGATGATTGTATGGTTGACAGGTCATGCTCTTCACTTTTTGGTCCGTTACCTTGTATGATTAACACGTACTCTTCGTTCTTTGTGAATCATCTTTGTCCCGATCATAGGTGTCAACCATGCGGTTAAAGTAAATAAAAGTAATTATTGCTTTTACTTTCCCGTTCCATATTCATTCATTACTCTTACTTTCCCGTTCAATAAGCATTTAATGCTGTCTGTTTCGATCAGTGTGATACTACTTTCCCGATCTTATGTGTCAATCATGCAGAGATTTATTCAGTCTTTCACATCTGTCCTTTATTCGATCCTTCATACGGCTTTGATTTTGTGCTTCTCGTTCTTTTGAGAACCACTGCTTCTTTCCTTAATCGTCTTACACATGTCGTGCGCCTTTTATTTTCTAACATGGTCTTCCCAAGTCCTCTTTTACCTCCCGATGAGTGGAATATGAGATATGAATCACCAAGGGTTATTACCATCTGACTTGAAAGGGGTTATCAATGAACATAAAGCACAGAACATCTGCTACATGTATTTTTCTTTACCTAATTTAGTATTTTGTTTGTCTGGGTGTTCTCTTCTGTATGTGTGGTTGTGATTTTGGCGAACCAGTTTTTCTTTTTGGTCTAGCTAGTTACAGGATTAGTTGATTGTTGGATCGTATTGACATATTTATCACTGTTATTAGCTGATAGGGTGCATACGTATTAGCTAGCTACTAGAGTTTCATAGACGAGCTACTAGGATCCATTAGCATACACCAATATCATAGAAGCATTCTTTACATTCAGAGTTCCAACTGGCCCCGAGGGAAATAAGGGATTTTGTGGTGGTGTTGTAGTACTAGGTCACTTACACTATTATGATTAGAGGTCTTTGTATGCAGGAACTTATAAGCCCTTCCTTTAGAGCGTTCCAGAAAAGGCTGAGAATGGCGTTTAACTTAATGATGTTACATGTGGGACTCTTATAAGTGGGATTTGTAGATCTGGGACTCTTACAGGTGGGTGGAGTGTATAAGTGTCACTATTTCTATGTTTTATGGTTTTTATATTGATTTTTTTTGTTAAGATTACAATTGGCTGAAATTAGGTCTACAGTGAGGATAGGTGAGGTTATAATGGGTATGGAGATTCATAATATGTCTATCGATTCAGCCAAAATTAGGCTAGATTTCGTAGGTCTCCCAAAAGTTTCACTTAGTCATAAATGATAAAACCTACTACACAGAATTGTTGAAATGAGCCGAAATCCATAGTGATATATTTGTTGTTTGGTTTGATGTTATGTGTGATCTTCACATTCAGATGCTATGGGACTAGCAGTGTCCAGCTACCATTTCGATTCAGACATTCAGTTGATTTTTCCTGTTATTGAGGTTATTTGCACCACATTAAAAGAGGCAGAGCCTCGTTAAACTTATTGTTTTCCTAATGGGAAGGTTGATTTTTACCTGGACAAGAGCTAAATATGTTCCTTAATCTCAATGAGGATCCTCGTTAATTTTCACTTTTACGTGTTCAATAATATAATATGTACTGAGGATTATATGCCCCTAGGTGCTTGAATGAAATCATGTCCAATTTTCAATCTTTGATTTCTCAAAGCTGTTTTTGTCCATGAAGCTTTTGGAGCTGATGTAGATTTGCCCAACCAACATACACTCTGCACTGCATTAAAAGAGGCAGAGCCTCGTTAAACTTATCTTTTGCCCTATGGGAAGGCACTTTTTTACCTTGACAAGTACCAAATTATTTTCTCGATCTCTCATAGGGATCCTTGCTGATTTTCACTTTACTTGCTCCATAACGCAATATGTGTAGGATTATGTCTCAGTGCTTGGATAAAATAATGTCAAATTTCATTTTTTGATTTCTCGAAGCTGTTTTTCACTAGTGCTCCATACATACGTGATGCTTTTTGAGCTGATATTCATATACTTTGATTGCCCAGTCAAGATTTATCTTATTACGATATTCTGAATCTTAATTTTTTTTGTTTTGTGCTTGATTGTTGTTCATAAAGCTTCGGCTGATCATAATTAAAACTCTTACTTCTTTTATACACTCATATGGTGCTTTGTGGTGATTGCAGGTATTTAACCTGGTGTTTTCATGGTCTTTCCATGTGGTCAGTAGTCTGTCGGAAAAGAATTGAGTCTGGTATTCATTTGCTTGAACTTTTAGACATGTGTAACCGAGTTCAATACTTCGTGGTCTTTCATAAGTAAGACACTTCAAAACATGGCATGATTTGTATCAGAAGTTCAATCATTTAGAATGGGATCCAGTAGTTCTTTTGTTGTATGAATTAAGTTGTTAAGCAAATAATTCAACAGTTCCAATTACTCCTTTTTCTTATTCTCTGAAATTCTATCTAAGTAAAGTTCCGATCTTCTAATGAAATGGTTTCATAATCTTTTCCGCAGGAATGAGATTGAGCAGCTAGTTGCAAATGCCTTATGGGTTATGGCAATGGTAGAGGTTTATACCTGCAAAACTACTACTGGTGATACACGAATATCAAACGGGTTTAGGTACTGTAGTCTTCCCAAGTCCCCCATAGAGTCGGATGGGAGACTGGAAATACTACAATTGGTCAACTCCTTTACAAAGACAACAGTATTTCCTTGTAAGTTTTCATCCCTGTTCTAGATGGGTGGAGTGGGATATGAATCACCAAGGTTATCAATGAAAATAAAAGCACAAAAATCTGCTACAGGTAACTTTATACTACTTTAGTAGAATGGTTTAAATGTATCCATTGTCATCAACAATAATTTTCAATCATCTATTGGTTTTGGTTATTAAGGTTAGATTTTATTCTGCTGTTATTCTGCTTTATAAAATGATGAATACTGCTGGATTCCTACTTCATACATATACATTGAATTCTGATTGGTCCCACCTTTCGACTGTTTGAGGAAAGCTTGCGAATGGCTTTCAACCTAATGTTTTTACATGGGGGACTCTTATATGTGGGATTTGTAGAACTGGTGAAATCAGTCGCGCTCTAGACTTGCTTAGGGAAATGGTTTATTGTAATTGTAGTCCGATTGTGATCACTTATATTTCTTAATTGATTCATGGATTTCTCAATAATGGCCAGTTAGATGCAGCACTAACACTCTTCGAGGAGATGTCTACTCGAGGTATTTCATCTGATCTAATCACATACAAGTCTGTATTACATGGGGAGGGAGAATGAAAGCTTGGAAACTGGTAGATGCAAAGCCTAGAGTATCCTTGTTCTTGATGAGTGGAATGTATATGAGACAACACGGGTTACCTTCTGATTTTGTAGGGATTATCAATGAAGATAAAGCACCGAACACCTGCTACAGGTAACTTTATACTTTGTTTTGTATTTTGTCTGGTAATACTAGAAAGACCAGACCTAGCGGTTTCTCGTAGAAAGACCTCCTAATCATAGTAGTGAAAGTGACCACTTTAGGATCATAACCCATC
>JAJJMC010029502.1:7545638-7583756 GCA_023531435.1 Papaver californicum
TATGCTTGGTAAATACTTTGGTATGTGCAAATTAAAATGCATAGCATGTTTGCAGGTTTATTTTATGTACTTCATGGCTCCATAAAACTTGTTACTAATTGTTTTTAAGATTTTATGTACAGTGACGATGTTTTTATAATTTCAGTGATTTCTGATTTCATCAAAGCTGTAGTCAAGTTCCCATTGGTGCTTGGAAGTTGGAACTAGTTCTCATATTCTACACCTATGTTTGTATTGCGCAGGAAAATAATCATGAAGGATATGAGAAATGTAATAACATAACGATGATGGCAAATCCCGGCCTAAACACTGTGGGCTTCCCGGTTACAAGCTGGATTGTCTAGATGGAGATGTGGAAGAAATAAATATTTCTGAAGAATCATATCGTGTCTTAGAGATCAATTCACAAAGCCAAGTAATGATTGGAAGATGATAATGCATGCTTGCTAAATATCCAATCCCGAATTTTAATTCTGCCTTATTCAGTTATGCTCCCGATGTTGATTTGCTGACTCTTTACCTGGATTGTTTTAATTTAAACCTTCTGGATCAGTTTCCCTTTCGGTTTAGTTGTCAAATAAACGATACTGGTGCGAGCATTACACCTTCAAGTGATGCTTATTTATACTTCAACATGGCTATTGATACTCTGGGCATTCCTACTTTGGATTTTTCATCCTGCAGAAAATCTGTAATAGAACCAGTTATGCATGCAGCTTTAGGAGATCTTACCACGAAGCCGGAAACACTACATACAGCTATAAAGCAGGTTTCAGTGTGCCATATCTCTTCTCTGAAGGTTTAAACACCATCAACATGTGTGAAACTTGCGAAAATTCTGGTGGGGCATGCGGATACAACATTACAACAAGGATCCAACATGTTTTTCTGGTATGTTCCATCTTTCTAAGTACATATCTACTACTTGATCCTCATTAGCGATATCATTCTAAATGCAGATAAGTTGGCTCAGTCATGAAGTCTTAAGTCAACCTAACATATCAACTTGGGAAAATATCTTTGGTCCCTGTTTGCTTAATTACTGTTTTCATATCATCTGTGCAGCTTATTAGTAAACTTTATATTTTTTTGCAAAGAGTGATTCTTGATTGGGTAATTATTAGTTGAAACATGATGATTTCTTCGTCTTTCTCTTCTTACTCAACACCATCCTGGTGATCAAAACTCAATATGTGGAGGCTTTGATAGTAAAATCCTTGGAAAAGTTTATCCTGCCCATTACTCCCTTGCCAATAAATTGTCCACAGAAACACCCATGCTTGTCGACCAAAAGGAAGAAAGATCATATCAAGTTAGAAATTTTTGGAAGGATAAAACAGTTCTGATTCATGATTATTTTCTTCAACACCAATTGAATACAAAAACCTGTGATGCCACTTTTTCATTACCTAGTTCTCCATTTTTTTCTTTCGAGTTGATAACCCAGAGTCTCACCTTTTTCAAGTGCTATAAAAAGCAAAAAAATGATGTACACTGTTCCTGAACTTATGTCTTATGGAGGTTGTCACGACAAGTATGTTTTACACTATAGTTACCCAGAGCAGCTCAATCAATCTCAGCTTCATGAGAATCATTGGCCATGATCAGTTGTTTCGCTACCCTTAATTGATAACCCATCATCAGCTGACAGGAATAATTATCCGTTTTCTCTTTTTACTGCTGATTTTTATTTGAAATGGAAATTGTCAGACGAGTGTTTGGAGTGTTCCGAAGGTGGAGGCTACTGTCGTACTGATAATATTAGTGGACCATTCCAATATGTTAAAGGGTTTAGAAGTGGGTATGGTTTTTCCTTTTTCTGCTACTTTGATTACTTACTGTAATTCCTGAAATTTATGAGCTAATTAGCAGCAATTGTAGTGCAAAATATAGTATGATTTCATTGTTACAATTTATACTGGTCGGGAGTGTTGCATCCCATAAAAAGTGTCTAATCTATCCATACTTTCGCTCTGTTCCTAATTGATAAACTCGGAGAAGGTGGATTTGGCTCTGTTTTTAAGGTAATAAAAGAATCAAAATGCAAGCAAATTGAAACTTGGAACTGAATTTCTAATAGGCGAGTATTTCTAAAAAGGTTTTCAGATTGCTCAGTCTTTTACTGTTCGGTTTCGTTGATGTCCTCAGGGTACATTTTCAGCTAGCCACGAAATAGCTGTGAAGAGGCTATCGAAAAATTCGGACAAGGTGAACGAGAGTTCAAGAATGAAGTTATCTTAGTAGCTAAACTTCAATACAGAAATCTTGTGAAGCTTGTTGGTTTCAGTCTAGCTGGTGAAGAAAAACTAATCATCTATGAATTCATGCCAAATGCAAGCCTTGACCAATTCCTGTTCTGTTTGTATCCTGTTCTGTGTCTGTTTATTCTTATTCAATCAGCGTAGTTGACTATAGACACTTCAATGTAAGTCAAGGGATTAAAATGGTGGTCTACAAGTTAGTGTTTTTGGTCGGATGAATGTGCAGACCCAATAAAATGTACACAACTTGATTGGGAAAGACGATACAAGATAGTAGGAGGGATAGCAAGAGGGCTTCTCTATCTTCACAGGAGTCTCGACTTTAAATCATCCATCGAGATCTTAAAGCTAGCAATATATTATTGGATGTAGACATGAATCCTAAAATTACAGATTTCGGCATGGCAAGGCTTTTTGGGCTTCAGCAAATTCATGATAGTACAAACAGAATAGTTGGAACGCAGTAAGTAAAAACTTCGAATCGTTTAACATATTTGCCATAAACTGTATCAAAACAAATTGTGATATTCCTATTTTGTTTGGGTGCTGGGATTTGCAGTGGCTACATGGCTCCAGAGTATTTAATGCATGGGGAATTCTCAGTGAAATCAGACGTTTTTAGTTTTGGTGTCTTAGTTTTAGAGATTCTTAGTGGACAGAAGAATCATAAATCAAATGTTTCTCAGAACCTTTTATGCTATGTGAGTATCAGTAAAACGTTTTTGAGTCCAATGTACTCTATTTTGATTACACGACGGATATATCGTTTAATGGAGGAAAAACTGATGCAGGCATGGAAACATTTGAAAAAGGCATCTGCTTTAGAATTATCAGATTCAACTATTATGTTCTGATGCTAAGAAATCTGCATGTCCTTTTCAGAAACGAGAAGATGTTGAGTACACTATGGAATTAGCCTGATCTCGGACACCAGAAGAAACGTAAACGCTGCTTCAACAATTCTACTCCCTTACACTAGTGGGAACACTGTCCAACCTATCTTGTGCATCTCTGCACAATTTCTGCAGTATAACCGAAAGTCTTCATACATCTGGTCATAACACAGTATATTGCCTGGGACACTTTTATTGTCTACCCAAACCTGTATATTGATTTCCTCATCGCGGTACAGGGATTTTCATGCCATACTTCTAGAATCTAGATTGTGTTGCATGCCAGACATATTTTGAATTAGAGCTTTCATCAATCGTTCTTTACTGCAGGATGGGATTTCTTAGGAGACCACTTGCTATTGTTGCTGCTTTCACGACCAAACCCTACTTCTCAGATGAGAAAATGAACAAATTATTTTTGATGTATATGTAATTTTTGAAATTTTTGCAAATTATAGTTGCAATTATTGTAGTGTTTTTTTGTGCATATATTGATCTGCAAATTTATTTAATGCCTATTGATCTGTAAATTTATTTAATGGATCTGTAAACTATAATTGTAAATTTATCTAATGGTTATTGATCTGCAAATTATAGTTGTTATCGGTTAACCAAAACCGTCCGGTTTTGTACCGAACCAAGGCTCGGGACCGGACTGAACCGAATCGACCTTGTTAATGGTTATTATTGGTTATTAAAACAAGACAAACGAGGATTTCCGATTTCAATTACGGCTGACTCAATAGCCGAATCGTACCATGCGTATCCCTGTTTACACATGGGTTTTCATGGATCGAAACTGTTCCAGTTCATATGGCTTAACCAGTAAGGAACTGGAACATTTATTCAGACATCAATATGTTTGTTTACAGTGCCAGGCTACAGTTAATCATGTTTTTTTTTGAAGTATGTAATATCACAGATTAAGAATTTCATTATGAATTATTAATCATCTGTTAGCTCATTTTGTACATGTTTTTTTTCTGAAAGTGTTCATCAATAAATACAACAGATGATATTCTACAAAGAAAAAACACTTCGTTATATAAAATCATCATAAACAAGAAAATAAACAAGTAAAACCAAGAACATAGTAACAACAATCACACAACAAATATACGTGGTTCGGTATGATTATCTACATTTACGGAGGTAAACACTTGATAATATTAGAAGGAGGTTGAACTTATAAAGATATAAACTCAATCTCATCAAGAACACTCAAAATCACTCTTACAAACTTGTTATAGCTCTCTCTCCCAATAACATAACCTGCCTTCTCTCTTGGCTGAGCTTAGTATTTATAGACAAAATGCACTATAAACCAAACTTCAGTGTTAGGCGCTTGTATCTAAGTTGTTGTATATTACTCGGGAGTATGACCCGAATCTCTTGATGTCATGCCCCGAGTCTTCTCTGGTTCTCACGATATGCTGATTTTTGCCTTGACTTGATCTGGACACGATCCGAGGAGATAGTGGCTTCTTGTTTTTTCCTTGATCACGACCCGAAGAGAGAAGTGTACCTCGATTCTTGTCAGGCGCATTAAATGCCTCTGACCACATGACGCGTGCTCTGCTATCTCATTTAATGCTTTGTCTCCCCATTTAAACTTGGCCGTTGATCTTCTCTTTTACTTTCCACATGTCCTAACTTCTGATTGATGTGGTAGATATCTCGTTTACCGCATAAGACCAATAAGTCCTCTTCAGTGCTTCACCCTTATCTTAGTATCATAGTCTTATCATCTAGGATGCCTACACGTGTCCTCAGATATTTGTCCATTACATTTTGTCCCTTTCTTTCCATTTGGAACAAGGGCACGAAGAAACCCCTTTAACCGTCTCCACGTCCCTTGGTAACCGCCACGTATCCAACCTTCCCTCCTCTTTTCACCTTTTACCTTCAAGCGCCGGTTCACTTTTCCCTCTATCTTCTTACTTTAAATAAGAGAATAAACTAAATTCCCTCATTTACTTCTTCTTCAAAATTCTCTGCAACTTCAGCCTCTCTTCTTCTCCGCCCTTAAAGTTCTTCTGACATCCCATCTTGACTCTCTTTCTCCATTATTCGCTAGATCACTACTGTTACTATTGAAACTTCTCCTTTGCTTATCATCTCGGCTGCACTCACTATCAAAATCATCATCAAGAATGGATAAGGCCTCATTGGTAAGTGCTACAAGATCTCGTGCATTGGAGCCCATGGTTACGGCCCCGAATCCATTAGTATGGAACATTTTATTTTCCAATTGAAATCCCCTAGTAGATGAAAAGGTGAAAAAGTGATTTCGTTGTTGTGGAATAAGAAGCCTTCGTATCTTAATGCATGTATTTAATTTATTCGGATCTATTAGAGCGGGATCTAGTTTTTGGGGAATATGATTCGAAGCAATAACAAGGAGAAGATCAGTATCAAGATCATCAATCATCAACAATCAAATGGCAGAGAAACCCTCATCTAGTCCTCCTTGTTCGTCTTCAGGCAAAAAGTATGTATCTTTCTCTGATGAAGTTTTTATATTCTTGATTCTTTAATTCCAGCCATTGATCTTTCTCATGAAACTCGTGATAGAATCATCCGTGTTTTTCCTGATTATCACATCTGTTTTGATGATCTTGATTTTTCTGACTGTGAAACTCTCTTTTCTGATTGTAGAAACCCTAAAAAGAAATCTACCTCTAGAACCGCTGAGATGACAGATCAACAATTTTGTGCGCATGTCAAGAACAAATATGCTCTGCAAGCCTTTTATATATCACTGTTGGAGGGCCAACGTGGTCACCTAGATCGCGTAAAGTATCTTGAGTTTCCCCATTTGGACCAGGCTACTATCATCACCTTGGGCCAGCTTGACGCATGGCTTAGACTTCCTTGTTATAGTCCTTCCAGGCCATTTGCATATGATGTGCTTTCTCGAGTCGAGCCGGCTCGTGTTTTAGGTCAGTATAATGGTAATTAGTACCGGTTCATGGCTGAGTAGGAGAGACAAAGCAAGGGTAAATGTACCGATTCTCCTCATTCTTCTTACGATCCTGCTGATGCCCACAAGTACACTGTTCAAAGCTTTTTGGACAATTATAAAGACTGCACTCCCTTATCGGGTGCTCTAACTGGCTTGTCTTTCGGGCTGGCTCGACATACCCCTCCTCTCAACAAGGCTGAGAAGTTACTTCTTGATGAGGATCCTGAGTTGGGTCAGACAAGTAACAAGCACTTGAGGCGCACCAGTGATCACGTCTGGGATAGGACCCCGCTGGTTATTCGTCGAAATTTGCTCTTTGGGAACCTCCCTCCTCCTGAGAGTTTTGATGGTCATGTCTCCTACGCACCTTGGGTGGTAAACACGGAAAAGGTATGCCTTTCCCATCTACTTCTTCTTCTTGTTACCTGATTTTCGTTTGTTGTTTTTTCTTGGCTATTTTACAGTTTTCCAAGTCGAGTCGGAAAAGGAGCGAGGCTGCTCGAGGCGGGGAGGAGGCTGTTAAGGTAACAAATACCAATTATTTTAATATTTTAAGTACATGTACTTGTCCCTATTTGTTTCCTTGACAGGGTCCGACCTGTTCTTCTTTTCTTTGCAGAGGGTGAGGTTTATTGTTCTTGACGACGATGATGATGATGATGATGATGACGAGTCTGATGGTGGTCTTATTCCAAGGAGTTCAAAAGGTTCTGGTGGCAGTGGTGGTAAGGATGTTGCAGGTGTTGTTGGGTGAAAGTACTGATGAAAAGGATACTGGTAATTGTGTTGGTGAGAAAGTTGTTGGAGCCGATAAAGGGAAAGGTGTTGTTACTTCTGGTGGTGGTGGTGATGGTGATATTGTTAAAAGTGTTGGTGGAGTTGGTGAGAGTGTTGGTGAGAAAAGAGGTGATGCTGGTACTGGTTTTGATGGTGGTGATGAAAATGCAAGCATAGTTGGTAAGGGAAAAGATGTTGTTTCTGGTTTTAGCAATGATATGGATATGGGGAAGGATTTGGAAGGTTCTGGTAATGACAGGGTGAATCTAGAGGGCACTAAATCTGACTTCGTGAAAATGGTTGTTTTTTAACCTCCAATTTTTCCCCTAGACTCGAAGCTGGGAGGTGGCATCCCCGACCCTACATCACAGTCGAACTTGGATGAATCCTTGTTGAAGCCTAATGTGAATATTGAGCTTTATGAGGAGATGAACTATGAATTTCTTACCGATGATGGCGAGGAGGAAAACGAGGTTAAAGCTGATGATGTTGCCCCTACTACTACTGGGAATCTTCGTAATTGGCACAGGCTCGGAGGGTCCGATGGTGAGTACTTTGTCTCTTTGGCCTACTGGTACCTCCACCTCGTCTCTCTCGGGAGCTGTTTACAATTCTATCGGGCCCTTACTTTTTCTTCCTTCGGGTCTCTCTCGAAGCCAGATGTTGTTTGTTGTTCATTCTCTTCCTTCGAAATGTCTTATCCGTATTGGTGACTCTGGTTAGTGATGTCATTCCTTTTTATTTGTTAGATTTTTGATTACTGTAAAATTATCTTCTTTCTAAAATTTGTCTATTGTTGCAGATCCACAATGTCCAATTCTGGAGCCGTGCTGCTTATGAGGATTTATGCAGCAAGAACCAACTTCTAGAGGATGAGGTCCGAGACTTGCAGGGGAGGATCTCTGAGCAGCAAGGTAATTTCTCCTTCAATATTTCTCCTTGTTACCCCAATAATATTGTAGCCTTTATAATCTTGAGTCATAAATGTTACTAGTAGCCACCAGCGAACGACTACAACTGGATGTTAGAGATGAATATAACAGACTTGTAGGGGAAATCAAGGTTTTTAAAAGTAGTGTTCTTAATTTGAAACAACGGATTAGCAACAAGGACGATAAGATAGATCGACAAGAGTATGAACTTGAGCAGATCTGTGAGCTTTCTAATAATCAACTTCTGACAATTAACCAACTCGAGATCAAATGCACTAATCTTGAGGCTTTGAATCGTAATCTCTATGCTGATCGAGAGACACAATCCGATGAAGGGAAAATGCCGAAACTGTTTTGAGAAAGAATGAGGCGTCTTCTAATCAATATACTGAGAAGAGCCAAAGGTTGGACTCAGTTCGAACAGAACGGGATAGTATTCGAGTTGCTTATGATATCCAGAAGGGTGTCTTTGAGAATCATATGAAGATATGTCAAGCATCCAACAAAGATGACTTGGATTTGAAGTTTAGTGAACTTGACTCTACCATTATCAAGTCGGAGGAACCCTTAGGCTTACCATTCAAACCTTAGAAGGTGTTTTTGGTTCTTAGGATTATAATTTTATTTCTTGTAGTTACTTTCCTAAACCTTGTACTAACTCTTTTCTTTGGTGATTTCAGCTTCTCAGGAGAAAGTGGTGGCTCTGGAGAAGGAGGTGAAAGACTTGAAATTGTCCGAAGTGAAACTGAAGAAATATGAGTTGACTCTGGTTGCTAACATTGCAAACTTGAAGGACCTGCTCTCTCGAGCTGGTAAAGATAAGGATCAAGCTGTAGACGAGGCGAAGAGGGCTTTTGAGGGTCAAGTCAACGAACTGGTGCAGAAGAATGTGAAGACTTCCCTTGATGATCTGAAGGCCAATGCTCTAGCCAAACGAGTTGGTTCTGCTTCTAAACCTTCCGCCACCTGATCCTATTCTATTGTTGATGGTTCTTATTTTGACTTTTCTTGAATAATTTCTTTCTTTGGGTGATGTGTCACCTTTGGAACATCGTTTTATTGGGGTGCTGTGTCACTATTTTGGCCTCATTGGTTGAGGTTTCTCCGTTACAATTTTTTCCCTTTTTCGTTATGGTTGTTTAATCTTATTGTTGCTTTGCTTTTATCTTGTTGTCATGCATGCTTCATATTCATCATGATTCTTTCATATTGACATATTAACTCAATTATTCCACATATTCGATATCCATAACATGGAAGATCATCGGGCCCAATGCCATGTCCCGATTCGGATATCTCATCATCACTAGTCTCTAGTGATGGGATATGTTAAGCCTACTAACTATCTTAACCTAGGGTATAGATCACATTGGGGCTTACCAATTGCCAAATTCGAATAATCTGTTGTTATATGCAGGGATCCCTTTTTCTTCGATTGACCACCTAGGACAATCTCATGGGACCACCTGTGTTAGTCTCTGGGTGGCCCCTTTGATTCTGTACCCATAGTCCAGAACCCTCGGGTCACTTTAGAGGAGAATTGTGTCTTACCCCGAGTACGAATGACCCATTATGTATCATAGGGTTACCATAATTAGTCTCTAGGTAACCCCTTCGAATCTGGACCCGTAGTGTAGAGCCCTCAGATCACCTCAGGGGAGAATCGTATCTTGCCCGAGTACGAATGACCAATTTCGTAACCATGTCATACCTTTTTAAGGAAAATACAACTTCAAGTGTTTTATGTTCCAAGGGTGGTCCAGCTTCGTCCCATCTGGTTTGAGCATCTTGTAGGTGCCTTCTCATACCTTAGATAATATTGTATATGGTCCTCCCCATCTGGGTGCTAACTTCCCTCTTTATTTCTCTCTTTTATACTCGGTATCTCTCTGAGAACTAGTTGTCCTTGACGAAATTCCATTGGAAGAACCTTCTTGTTATATTCCCTTTGTAGCCTTCTCTGGTCATTATCCATCTTCTGGTGTGCAATTTCTCGGGCCTCCTCCAAATTATCAAGCTTGGCGAGTATCAAATCTTACGTGAGGTTCTTCATCCATCCTTCTGATTTGGTGGTAGGGATCATTCTTTCTGTAGTCAGGATTGCTTCAGTTCCATATGTAAGCATGAAAGATGATAACCTTGTAACCTGTCTTTTTGTAGTCCGATAATTCCATAAAAAATTATGCAACTGTTTACACCAGTCCCCATAGTGACCATCCAACTTTTTCTTCAAGTTATAAGTTATGGTTTTGTTAGTGATCTCTGCTTGGCCATTGCTCTGTGGGTATATAGGTGTATATTTTCTCTTCCTAATTCGATAAGTGTTGAAAAACAGATCTATGTTTGTCCCTTGCAGTTGTTTCCCATTATCGGACACTATTGCAGCTGGTATCCCGAACGTCAAATGATGTTCTTGAACAGAAACTTAAAGACATCCTTGTCTCGAATGTGCTTTAGGGAAGATGCTTCCACCCACTTGGTAAAGTAGTCCTGGACATGATAAGATATTTTCTTTGGAGCGTTCCTTCATGAAGTGGTCCCATAACATCCACTCCCCATTTTGCAAATGACCATGGACTCAACACCGAGTTTAAATATGTAGATGCCGCATGAATCTTCTTCCCAAATATGTGGCATTCTTAACAGAACTTCGCCATATACTTTGCATCTTCATACATGTAGGGCCAGAAATAACCCATGGTTTTTGCTCTCTGAGCCAAATTCCTTCCTGAACTATAATTTCCAACATCTCCATAGTGTAATTTTACTAGAATCTGGTGCCACTGCTCCTTGCCTAGGCATCTGAGTAGTGGCCCCAGATAGGACTGCCTATATAGGATCCCATATCGAAGATGATACTTAGATGCTCTGCTCTTGATTTTGTATGCTTGAATGGTATTCTCGGGTAAATCACCATATTCGAGGTATCGAAGATAGTTTTTCTCCAGTCATCCGACTCGTATGGTCATGAACCAATGGTTGCTATTGTATGCTCATCTCCTTTCATCTCGATTACTGATGGAGTAAGGACTCTCCCGACGTAAATTGCTTCCACCATTGGGTCTCTTAATATTGATGCGATGAAGGCTAATACGTCAACATGCCTGTTATTTCCTCTTATAATGTGCCATAACTTGATGCTTGGTATCTGACTTATGTAATGCCGAGGTAGTTTCAGGTACTTCTAGAGACATGGATCTAGGGTTTGGTAATCCCCTTTTATTTGATGTATTACCAATTAGGAGTCACAGGTGAGCCTTACTTATGTCAATCCTAGCTCTATTATGAGTCTCAGGGAATGGATCACTGCTTCATACTCGATTACATTGTTGCTGGCTTTAAACTCGAGCCTGAAAGAATGGACTATCTTTATACCCTTGGGGTGTTGTGAATACTATGCCTAACCCAGATCCATCATCATTAGAAGAGACATCTGTAAATACCTCCTATCTCTGGGGGTGACAACTCTCTAGAAGTCCTTTTTTTTAGCTCCACACTTCGAGATTCACCCTGATCTGGAGGAGTTGTCCAGAACCGATTCTATAATGGATTTGATTATGACCCGAGTTCTCTGCGCCTGAAAGTACAGTCTAACCTCGATAAATGAATGTTTTCGGGACCGAAAAAATATTTGTTAAGCGAGGTGATTTATTTATCGATAAGTGAATATATTATTTATTTATCGGTAAATGGATATTTATTTATTTAGAGAGTATTTTTAGTTCTTTTATATATATTGTTTTTATGTTTCTGAACCAGAAGTTGGTCAATTAGAAGAAGATATTCAATAATTAACTGATGCAATTTCTAACTTACGTTATAGAAATGTGATGAATGTCGAATATCTTTTGATTACCGTAACGAGAATGATATAGTTACAGAATCGCCAATGGACGAAGAAATTATCTTACCAGTAATAAATGATGAGAATTATCCTGAACCAGATGATAATAGCGTCATACTAAATGTATCATCAAAAGAGGTATTTCAAGCATTACAAAAAATTAAGGATATGATACATTTTAGTTTAGGTGGAAGGAAAGAAAAATAAACTTTAGGTGTATTTTTGAGAAAAATGAATTCTTATACGAACATATTGAATTGGATGAAATATTTTGGTTTATTTATAAATACTTTTTGTATAAAATTGAGTAATTATTCATTTATATTTTCATATGGCTTTTAGAGATTCAATTTTTTTTATTCATTAATATATTTATCTAGGTTATTCATTTAGCCCATTATCCCAAGTCGGGACCGAAGAAAATTATTCATTTAGCGATGTTATTCATTTATCGAGGTTAGATTGTAAATCCTCAGTTTTTGTGTTGCGTAAACCAGAGCTAAAATCAGCTGCTCGATTTTGGTGTAATTTTTCTCTGCCGGTAGCATGGTCTTGCTGATAAAGTACACAGGCTTCTCCTCTCCCCCTTCGCATCTGACTAGGACATCACTGATGGCGTGAGCAGTAGCCCCAAGGTATATGGTGAGCACTTCTTCCGGGTCTGGTCTCTGCAATACTGGAAACTTCCCGAGATGCTCTTTGATCTTTTGGGAATGCCTCCTCACACTCATCTGTCCATTTGAATTTATCCACTTTCCTTAAGGTGTTAAAGAAAGGTTTGCATTTGTCGGATGATCTTGAGATGAATCGACTTAAAGCTGCCAAACACCCATTTAGCCTCTGAACATCTTTCATTATGGTAGGTGATGGTATATCTCGAATGGCACGAACCTTCTCGGGGTCTGCTTTGATGTCGTTCTTTGTTATTATATAGCCCAGGAATTTTCTAGATGTTACCCAGAACTTACATTTTGCTGGATTGACTTTTATTTTGTATGTTCTCATTTGATCAAAGATTCCCCTTAGGTCAGACACATGATTTAATGTTACTTTGCTCTTGACCAGCATGTCATTTATATATACCTCGATTGTCTTGTGGATCCAGTTCTAGAATATTTTTTACAAATCTCTGGTATGTTGCCCCTGCATTCTTTAATATGATTGATATCTTTGTGTAACAACAGAGGCCTCTAGGTGTGAAGAATGATGTGTGTTCCTAATCTTCTTGGGCCAAGGGGATCTGGTTGTACCCAGAATACCCTTCCATGAGAGTTAGCGCCTCGTGACTATTAATTGCATCAACCGGTTGATCTATACTCGGGAGTGGGAAGCTGTCCTTCGGGCATGCCTTGCTAAAATCACTGAAATCTATGCATATTCGGACCCCACCATTCTTCTTCGGTACTATTACCATGTTCGAGATCCACACAGTATATTGTGCGTTTCGGATTTTTCCAGCTGATTGTATCTTTTTTAATTCAGCTTCCACTGAGGCTTGCAGCTCCATCGGATTTTGCACATCTTCTATTAAATGGGCTTAAACTTTGGATCTATTCTGAGATGATGACAATAAACTTTTGGATCAATTCCTTCCATTTCTTCCATGCTCCATGCGAACACATCAATGTATTCCTGTAATAAAGATTTCAAATTTGTAATCTGCTAATCCAGCAACGACCCTATCTTTACTATTTTCGGCTCTTTCTCCGACCCAATGTTGGGATCTTGGGTTGGTTCCAGAGCCATGAAATGTTGTTTAGGTTTCTCGATAGAGGTTGCGGGCGGTAATTGCTATGCGTCCCGACTCTTTCTTTCTTCTCCAATCTCTTAGGCTACTTCCAATATCTCCTCTAGCTCTTGCAGGTGCTTTTCTCTTTGAATGCGATTTTTTCTTTCCTGTTCCTGGCTCGCTTGTCCTCATTTTGCTGGATATCTGCTTGAATACAAAAATTTCAACTTTTGGATCTCCCACCACTTCTGCTACTCCCATTGGGGTCGGAACCTTAGTCGTTGGTGATATGATGATGCTACCCCCTTGATTCCTGTGATCCATGGTCTCCCAATTATGGATTCGTATGGTGAGACTACATCCACGATACATAAATGGTGATAATATCCAAATATACTTTGCTCGATACTCTTAAGGTGACCTCGTCTTTTGGCTTGGTAATCGGTCCGTTGAATCCATAGATGCTATAGGTGGAAAATGGCACGTGCACCTTATATTCGAATCCAAGCCTTTTTCTTTTCGGGACCCATATTTTTGAGGTTGCACCCCTGTCATACCACTTTCCTTCTTCCAGATTTTGTAGGGGGAACAACATTTGTAGCTCGAGATGGATCTGCCACCTTTTGTAGTTTTTTGAACTTGAATTTCCTGTACACCTCCATGTATCTCTTCTAGAGCAATGTAATTGCAGCTTCCTGATTTCCTTTAAAGTCTGAGGATTTTTATTGTAAATGGCTACATAAATCGGGTCCTTCTTTCTTAGGGCTTTTTCAAACCCTAGAATCTGTTGATCCACCGGTACCTTTCCAATCTCGATGCATAGCTTTCTCCACTTGTATGTAAACGACCAAAACGATTATTTGACCTCTTTCTAGGGTAAACAGTTTAGTCACTCGAGGTATGGCTATGAAAGTTTATTCAGTCATCTCCTCATAAGTTCCAATTGATCCCTGCGAGAATGAGTAGAACCAAGTCCTTACCTCTCCATCCAAGCTTGCCGAGATGAAATTACACATTGCTGTATCATTATGCCATCACATCATAAGTGACATGCAATCTTGTCACAAAAGTTGGAAGAGTGCACTTTGGAGGAAACTTATCTCTCGCAAATCTCCTGGTAGATGGGGTCTTTTCATCTTCCGTCATCACTTCTGCCAGCTTGTCGTCATCCCCTTTGGCTACCATTTTTTTGATCATTGCCTCCAAATTCTTTGCCTTTTCCGACATGCTCTGCAGGCGCCTTCGATTCTCCTGCCTAGGTTCTTCCTCGGAGGTAGAATCTTCTCGGACCCCATAATATCTTCGTGGTTGTAGCTCAGGTCGTGGACTTGGGTGAATGGGAGAAACGGGTTCTGGCGTTCTGCTCATGCTGGGTGTTGCTCGAATCGTGCCTCATGCTGTCGAATGTATATTATCGCTAGACCCCTCTCTTGGGTACTCCCGTATTTCATTCCTCTGTCTCGAAGTAGGTTATTTTCTTGTTCCAGCAGCAAGTTCCTTCGCTCTAGTTCTCTAACCATTTCTTCCTGTCTCTGTTGGTTTGCTAAGATCCTTGCCAGAGTCGCTTCTGTGCATTCATGAATGAATGGGTTGTCCCTCTTTGGAATATTATCTCCTTCGACAAGATTTCTTTTCCCTAGCATGACTTGACGCTGCCTTTCTGCTTCTGTCTCAGCCGCTTCTCTTCGTACTGCCTCAGCCATTATCCTGTGCTTTTCTTCATGGGTCCTTCTTCGTGCTTGCTTCTCCTTAATGTCCGAAGCGGATAATCCATCGGGGGATACTATCCTTCACCCGCTGCTTCACGAATCTGTATATTAGCTGGTTGGACCGAGCAGATTTCCTCCTCCACTGGTGGCATCTCGGGTCGGGTTCCTCTCGTCAGAATCTTCCTTGGATTGGGATTGCTTTCATGTCCAGAAGTGGTGAGTCCTTCCTGCAGACTTTCTCCTGCGGATGTTCGACTACGAAGATGTCGCGTCAGCACTGTTGAACTGGCCATCGAATCTCACTTGCTCCTGATACCGACCTACCTCCAGAAGAAGAATACACAGACTCACTACAACCTATTAAAGGAAATAAAACATATTTTTAAAGATTCTTTTATCGGGTTCTAATCCCCATATCCGACAGTTTATAACAAAAATATTAGTGTTCAGAGGTAATTATTTGTTTTATGTCAGAATTATACCCTTCTGAAAAAGATTTGTTATGGTCCAGGTGGTTTTTTGGAAAGAGCGTCATAGCCCAAAATACTAGGTTTTTCTCATCAAACTTTTAGTGCAAGTTTGCTTTTACTGTTACTGGGTGAGTGGAGACTGATGAACTTGTCTGCTCTGATGACTGAAAAATTTCCTTGGTTGATACTTGAACAAGATATAGAAAAACCTTATTATCTAAGATCTTGTTTTTCTTTGATCTTAACTTCTTTTCTTCGTCATTAAAGTTTCCGACGAGTTTTGTGAAGTTTTAGATTATGGATTTAATAACTCAAACTTGGATCACTTGGATGACTTTAGGCTCCAACTGATCTGAACTTTTCCTTTTAGCTTTGGCTTCCTGAACCTTGAGTTATGAAGGTTTCTGCCTTTACTTGTTAAACAAACTAGTCAAATCCTTTTTTAGGGTATATAATGGGAAAAAAACTACAATATAGGAAGGTACTAAATTGGTTAGTAACATCCCATTTATCACTTATGGAAGGTATCTTGGAGTTCGTAATCATAAAAAGAGAAAAACTCAAATACTTTACAGATCTACTATCCCTGTTGAACTTCGAGTAATTCAGATATACCTTAGCTTCTAACAAAGTGTCATAGACATCTTAGAGCTTGTAGATCTATACCTTTCATTGTTATTAGAATCGTGAGTAACTTTTATGAAAATCTTCTAGCTTCCAAAAAGGACAATGACACTTTGGAGCTCAGAAATCTTTGAGGTTAGCTAGTAATAAAGAAAAACAACCTGAATAATCTTCAACGAGAATCATTTAGCTTCAATAAAGGTCAGTGACACCTTGGAGCTTATAATCTTGTCGTTTTATGGAGTAATCCACCACAAAGGTACTCAACAAGATGTTACACATCCCTGTTCTAGCGCCAAAATATAGTTATATAAAATCTAACTACCCATATCTAACCATTCATTCACAAATAAGAAAATAAACAAGTAAAACTAAGAACATAGTAATGATAAGTGCATATTTTACATATTTAGAGTGTCAATTTCATGCTAGTATTTGTTAGGTTTCTTGTGAATTATTGTATATTACGTTTTGTTTTTATTTATTTATCTTTTAGTAGGTGGAATCATCCAAAAGAAGTGAATCGGCACTTAATTGTGCTAGAAAAGAAGAGCTACAAGTAAGGAAGGACCAAAGACCAGGTGAAACTCGCTTAAATCTAGGATTTTTTTATCATCATGGGCGAAACTACATCCAGGCCTCACCTGGATGAAGCCACCCCAGAATGACAATTATCCATTCTGAGACTTTATTTTATAAGCCCATTAGTACATATACATGTTTATATTTTAGTGTTAAGCCACCCAAATTTAATTGTATCAATCTCAGCTTGTATTCTAGCCAGCGTAACTTCTAATTCTTCTTTCCGCCGTTGTTTGACATCATATCGTAGAAGAAGAAAAAACGAAGCCAACAATAAAAAAAGTAAAATTATTTCAAAATTGTACGAAGAAGTTATAAATAAAATAAAAATTAAAAATAAAATGGTCATTTTATGGGCAACTACTAGTATCGGCGACATAGTGGACGTCAAGGGGCGAGTAGCTCCGCCTCTCTCCAAGTGTCCAGGAATTAAAGTTTGACACCGTAATCAATTTGGGATGATTGGATTTTTATGATCGGAAGCTATTGGCACCTAACTATCCGTTAAAGGGCAACCAGTTCTAATTGATTTTAAAACGTTAAAGGGAAAGAAATGTGATCAGACATAGTTTGTTGACGCATGAAGAAGTAGTTGAGGTGCTTGATAAAGACGAAACGGTGTTATAATCAATTTGGATTTGTTTGCATGTGGGGTATGTAATCTTTACTATCCATAGAGCAACAGTAATCACGCGATTAAAAGACGGATCACAGATTAAATTTGATCTTTAGTCGGAAAAAAAAAAACGCAGCCATACGATTAAAAGTAATCTTTAATCGCTGAAATCAACTGTAGCTGATCAAAAGTAATCTCTGATCGACGACTAAATTTTATGATCAAGCGGGGTACTAAAATTTCGTTCAGCATCAAGCGGCGTCCTAGTAATTCGTTCAGAAACACGGGCGATGCGCTGGTAGTTCGCCTGACGAAGCGTTATGTTGAGGCTTTGCCTGATGCAACGACGTACCAGAGTAACGCTTACCTCCAAGATTAACCAAGATTGAACATCAAACACAATGGAAATTCAAGGCGGGATCCTAGCATTCCGCTTGGAATTCTAGGCGGGATCCTAGCATTCCGCTGACTACATGCGTTATGCTATGACACCGTCTACACCAAGCGAAATTTTAGAACGCCGTCCGTCTCCCCAAGCGTAGCGCTAAGTGTTCGCTCCACTCCACGTGCAGTGCTAGAGGTCCGCTTGACTATCCATGGTTATTTTTGGGCTGGAGTAAAGATCAAATTTTTTGATCTTTGATCATTTGATCTAGTCGTGTGACTATGCCCTTATCAGATGAAACAAATTTGTAGAGAAGATTACTTTTCTTCTTCAAACCGTACAAGTCTATAACGCAGTGATACGGGACCCAGCCTGTTCTCTCTTAACGTGAAGCTAAAGTAAAGGAGGGGGACAGTTGTACTCTTGGAGACTTTCTGACGCGCTGGTATTAGTTGGACAGGACGGAAGGGTGACAGTGAAAATTCCGTACAAGATGGAGCATCGAGCTGGATGTAGTACCCGGTGATAAAGAAGGCACCTTGCTCCACATGGGGCCATGAACGATCAAGACAACTTAAAGGCACATGCACTATACTAAAATACTCCGCGCTACCCACCGCATCAGCATCATCAAATTTGGGATAAACTACAGCTCTCCTAACTTACTTATCAAGTACGGATATTGTAGATCTAGTAGGATATTTAGAGGCTATAAATAGAAGTCAAAACCCAAAAGGAGATATATTCTTTATTTATTTAATATTTTTCTAGCTAGAAGATAAAAACAAAGAGAATAATTTTTTTTTCTAGTTTTATTTATAAGCTTTTTGTTTTTAGTTTTGATTTAATTCTTTCTTTTTTGTTTAATTTTTTAATACTTTTAGCTATGTCTATGTCTAGATAATTCTTTTTTTTGATTATGAATGATTTTAAAATCCTGAATAATGAAATCTTAATTTTATAAATCAAATTTGTTTTAAGTTTTATTTTTATTGTTGATTATCTCTATTATTTTTATTGTCTAAGAATATTGATGGGTTATTTAAAGTGATCAATTAAACCAATCCGTTAATATTTCTTCTACTAGTCCTGAGTTGTGTGATACGTGTAATTGTCACTCAACTCTTTGTTAGAATTAAAAGTGAATTTATTGCTTATCTATAAACAATTGTTTTGTTACCAAAATTATCTTGATGGGACCAAAGGGTCACTAGCCTATATTGTGGGTGGAAATAATAAATCCATTTTTCACTTCTATGTGAATGAGAAACCTTTGGTTTGTCCCACATGGGATAAACCAAGGATGAAGTCTATTCATATTACCACGAAAGTTGCTTCTAAGGGAAAAAACTTGTGGATTGGATATAGACAAGGGAATGGGCTAGTGGGCAAATTCACACATGTGCGGTGCTTCGCACCGAAGCACGCACGCGGGCTTGCGGAGCTTGCATGTGTTTTTGCGTGAGCTCGGCGTATGCCAGCGTGTGCCTATCAAGACTCAAGGTTTTATTTATTAAATTTCTTTAATAAATTTTACCGTTTCAATATTAATGATATTTATTAGAATTAAATAAAAAATCTTTTCATTAATGGTTTTAAATTCAAAAAAAAATTCTTCTCCTATAAAAGCAGAAAAGGTTTTCATTTTTTCCTCACCCCAGTCGCAGCTACTATCCTGACGACTTTTTCCCTCTTCTCGCTTTGTTTGCGCACGTAGTTTTATTTTTCTTTCTTATTCTGCTGTTAAGTTCGCAACAGGCCAATATGCTAATTGTTATGAAAAACAACAAGAACAATTTTTTTGGTACAGTGTCTGAAGTCAATCTGGTAACCAATGTGAGAGACTGGTGGGTAGACTCTGGTGCTACCAAGCATGTCCGCGGAAACAAAGATGTGTTCACCTCCTATCAGAAGGTAGGGGAAGGAGAAAAGCTCTATATGGGTAACTCGACCGCAGCAAAGGTTGCGGAAAAAGACAAAGTTGGGCTGAAGCTCATTTTTGGCAAATCTCTCACATTGAAGAAATTGTTCATGTTCCGGACATCTGTAAAATTCTTGTATCTTGTAGTATAATAGATGATAAGGGTTTTCATGAATCTGGGAAAAATAGTGTAACTCAGTTTAAAGACTATGTAGAAAAGAGATATAAGACAGAGGATTTTTTACAAATTAAATGTAACCTCAACTTAAATAAATAAAATTGATTCCTTTTATGGTTGTGTTTTATTGAATGTTTGACATGACAGACTTGGTCATGTTTTTCAATGATTAATCTGGCGAGCATAAGCTACATTCCCTAATTTAATTTGGAAAGTAAACATAAAGGTTAAATATGCATAAATTAATATATGTTAAAATGTTTATAAGAAAAATGTTCAGGAAAAATTCTAAACCCTTGGAATTAATTCCTCAGACCTAGTTGACTTGAACTCAGTTCAAACTAGAGGTGAAATTATAATCCCTTAAGAAGATGATAAAACCATGAATTAGTTCAGGACTACCCGCGAACTTGTGGGGGGAGGCCATCCTCTCAGCTTGCCATGTCCTCAACAAAGTACTTATTAAAGGATCAGATATATCTCCAAATGAATTATAGAAAGGCAGACAACCCTATTTTGCATACTTCAAAAATGTGCGGGTGCTTAACTAAGGCTTCTATCCCTCCACCTAAGAGGACATAGATATGACCCCAAAACTGTTGATTTTGTCTTCATAGGATATCCTGAACACACTACATAAGGTTAGGGTTGTGAGTTCTGATATTTTAGAAATTGGTCTGAATACCAATATGGAATCTAGGGATGTTATGTTCATTGGAAAAATTATTTTCCTTTGAAATCTGAATCTCGCATGATATGTATTGATCCCCTAGATGTCCTTTTTACTTGCCAGACAATACTTCTATAGGAAGATGAAGTTGAGCATAGAAGAGGCAAAAGATTTAGAATAGAAAAAATCTTTTAGAGCATGAAAATTTTGATCATGTAATGTTCTCTAGTAGATTTTAAAATAAATGAATCTGACAAGTGTGTTTACACTAAAATTGTCAATGATGCCTGTGTGATTGTATGTTTGTATGTTGATGATATGCTTATACTGGATACAACCATAGATGTAATTTATTCCACTAAGAACATGTTGAATGAGACCTTGACATGAAAGACTTAGGTCCCTCAGATGTAATCTTAGGGATGAAAATTATAAGAGAGTCTAATAGATATAGTCTTAGTCAATCTCATTACATTGAATCTGTACTTAGAAAATATAACCAGTTTGATAGGAGCATTGGGATGCACTTTTTAGAGTGTTAAGGTATCAAAAATACACTTTAAACTTTGTTTGAGTTATAAAAGATACTCTGCAGTCCTTGAAGGACATTGTAATGCAAACTGGATAGCATACTCAAAGGAGTCTAAATCTACGAGTGGATACGTTTTCACTCTAAGATGTGGATCAGTGTCTTGGAAGAGTTCCAAACATACCTGTATCGCTCGGTCCACTATGGAATCCGAGTTTATTGCGTTAGATAAAGCAGGAGAGGAAGCCACTTGGCTAAGATGCTTTTTAGAAGACATTCCTCTCTGGCATAGGCCTGTGCCAGCTATATCTATACATTGTGATTGTCAAGCTGCAATAGCTAATGCTAAAAATAACAATTATAATTGAAAATCCATTCATATTTGGAGAAGACACAATTCTCTAAAACAACTAATCTCGAATGGCGTTATTTCTGTTGACTTTGTGAGGTCTAATGAGAATATCACGGACCTTTTGACGAAAGGCTTGTCCAAGAAGATAGTTAGTAATGCATCGAGGGAGATGAGACTTAAGCTCATCAATTAAAACTTGCCATGAAGGATACTCAACCTTGCTGACTGGAGATCCCAAGATCAAGGTTTTGAATGAGACAACTAATTTGTGGCGGGTAAAAATTAAACACTATCAGAGAATTATTTTCTCTGTCCCTTCCCTATGTTGTAGATGTGATAGTGTAACTGCATGTGAGGATGACTTATAGTAAAGTTTTAATGAGTTCTATAGTTTCCATTTAAGATTGAAATGGGGTGTAGTAGTTAACACTCTTGATAGAACTCACCTATCTGAATGAGGAAGTGGGTCGCTTCCTATGAGAACTGAGATGATTTTCTAGAGAATTCTGAGAAACGGGATATGTCCAGGGCCAAAACAGACACAACGGCGTGAACTTAACAACACTCTTGAGAGATATCTCGTGTAAGGAGCTATTGATGAATTACACCAAACGATGGCAGTTCAAGACATCGCGTTCACTGTCCATCAAGTAGTTCCAGTACTTCTCACTAAGCAAAGGTTCAATTCCATATGGACACCTATTGCTTAAGAGGTATTTCTCCTTTTCCGGTTTTCTAATTTATCGCCTTCTTCATTCATGTGGGGGATTGTTAGAATTAAAAGTGAATTTATTGCTTATTTATAAAAAATTATTTTGTTACCAAAATTATCTTGATGGGACCAAAGGGTCAGTAGCCTATATTGTGGATGGAAATAACAAATCCATTTTTCACTTCTATGTGAATGAGAAACCTTTGGTTTGTCCCACATGGGATAAACCAAGGATAAAGTCTATCTATATTACCACGAAAGTTGCTTCTAAGGGAAAAAACTTGTGGATCGGATATGGACAAGTGAATGGGCTAGTGGGAAAATTCACACATGTGCGGTGCTTCGCACCGAAGCACGCACGCGGGCTTGCGGAGCTTGCGTGTGTTTTTGCGTGAGCTCGGCTTATGCCAGCGTGTGCCCGGCGTGTGCCAGCGTGTTCCTATCAAGACTCAACGGTTTTATTTTATTAAATTCCTTTAATAAATTTTACCGTTTCAATATTAATGATATTTATTAGAATTAAATAAAAAATATTTTCATTAATGGTTTTAAATTCAAAAAAAAAATTCTTCTCCTATAAAAGCAGAAAAGATTTTCATTTTTTCCTCACCCCAGTAGCAGCTACTATCCTGACGACTTTTCCCCTCTTCTCGCTTTGTTTGCGCACGTAGTTTTATTTTTCTTTCTTATTCTGTTGTTAAGTTCGCAACGGGCCAACGAGTTTTTACTAGCTGGGTTGGTATCAGGTGGTTTTATCCTGGATTCGATTTGTCCTCACTAGTGGTATAGCAACACTCTTTCTAGAGGTGTACCCGACAAATATCGAGTTAAGGGCAGTCTGTTGAACAAGCGACTCCATATTCATGTGTGTGTGTTTGTCTGAAGTCTGTTGCTGTTTCTTCTAACCCTTAACTATTTTCAAGCTTCTGTTTGGTTTGCTCATTGTTACAGGAATTTTCTCCAACACTCTTTACAAAAGAAGCCTCATATAGGGGTTTCCCATTCCAATAGAGGGGCTTCCCATGTGAAGACAAAATAGGGACACTAGGTATGAATTTCAAAAACCCCATATCCATTATATTTTTATAATGGCTAAACTACCCATGTTTAGTTAATATTAGTAACACTACTTAGCTAATAGATTAGGCTAATAATAATTAATCTAAAATAATATTATACTTAATCAAATCAAATCAAATTTTTCTTCTTTTTGGTTTGGTGGGAAGAAAAAGTAGAAGAAATGCAAGAGAATTTTTTGTAGTTTTTTTAAAAACCCTAGATTTTGGTTCACTCAACCAGAGTAGTCAGGTATACCTCTAACTTAACCTCTTGGTCTTTTTATGGCTCAAATTTGATGATATTACGTAAAAAATATGATTTTTTTTATGATTCAGGGAACATTACGGTTGGGTTTTCTTGTCGAACCAAACCGTAGATAATATTTACGGTTATATGTTCATCCTAACCAAACTGTAACCGTAATTTCATGGTGTAAAACCAGATCGTAACAGTTTTACGATTGGGTTTTCAACATCGTACCCAACCGTAACTAACAATTACGGTTAGGTGTTCATCCTAATCTAACCGTAACCGTATTTTCATGGCGGAACAATCAATCGTAACAGTTTTACGGTTGGATTTTAGCATAAGACCCAACCGTAACGCATTATGTGCATGGGTATTTGTTGCACCAGTTACGTTTGGGTTCGATTTTTGATTCCCAACCGTAAACCTGTCATTTTTTTCCTACAGTTTTACGGTTGGGTTTTTGAGTCCCAACCCAACCGTAAATGTTCCTGGACCCTTATTTTTTGTATTTCCTTTCACTCCAAATTTGGGTTTAAAAATGGAATTTTTAAACTTATTCATTCAATTTTACTAGATTTAAAGTAAATAGGTTCATTCAAACAAACAAAAACCTAACCGTAAAGAATCAACACAAAACAAGTTCAACTACACAGGAGAATTTGCGGTTGGGAATTGACAATTGAACCCAACCGTAAATAATCATCAAAAATAAATTGAACTTACGGTTGGGAATTGACAATCGAACCCAACCGTAAATGATCTTCAAAACAAAAAATTTGAACTATCCAGGATAATTTACGGTTGGCAATTGTCAATCGAACCTAACTGTAAAAGGGTTCAGGAATATTTACGGTTGGGTTTTGATTCAAAAACCAACCGTAACTTTATGAAATATGGTTATGGCTGTTTACGGTTAGGTATGGACTTGCGGACCCAACCGTAAATAATCAGTTTTTTTTTTTTAAGTTGATCTCCTTTGCTTGGTTTCCAACTTGAAATTTTTGTAAATAAAACATGAAATTTAGCTAGACCAATTTTAAGATAAAAACTTTCTCATACATTCTAACTAAATTAAGATATGAATATTTTCGCAAGAAGTTATAATCCACCCACAAAAAAAAACCCTAAGTTTGACGCAATTTTTAGAATCAACGTAGAGTTAAGGAGAAGGAGGAGGGGTATGTCGATCACCATGACGAACTCTTTTTTTGTTCGTGCTACAACGAGTACGAGGACCAGCACGACCGCCACCAGTACGAGCACCAGCACGACCGTTACGAGTACGAGGACCATCACGACCGCCACCATAAGAGCACCAACACGACCGCCACGAGTACGAGCACCACCTTGCACATCCTCGGCTTCATCATGTGTGTCTTCATCACTAGGTTGCGGCTCTCTTTGGCTAGTATTCGCACCTCTTGTATCGGCTCTACTCTACTTTAAGCTTCGGACCTCTTATCTTCGTTTGATTCATGAAGCTTCCTCATTTTGTGTTGCAGGTTCTTTTGTTGCTCAACCGTCATCACATCACCTCTACTTATGCATGGAGTCATAGACTCTGCCAATGCAAGTGCTTTCTTTTTCTATTCACATTTGAAAACAAATATTGGTTTAGTCTTTAGTAATAAATCTTAAAAACATTAATAACATAAGTAATTTACGTACCAAGTTAAAATATGCCTTTTTCCAAACATCACTGAGACCATCTCCTTTGTTGTTTCCTTGACCCCTTTGAAGTATTCTCATAGATTCCGGATCAATATTAATCACATTTGGATGACCAAAATGGCGATACCAATCCAAGTAATCTTCTGCGGCCTCTTTTGTGCCCGGAGATGGATTTACCTCCTCCCTTTGGATTTGGTATTCCAGTTTATGGAGGTTGTTCCAAACCGCGACCGAAGACGTTGGGATGTAGTTGAGCACGATGCTTGGGCCCTCGATCATGGAGCCATTCACATACAATTTAAAGGCTTCGATTGTTACCTTGGTTTGGACATAGCCATATTGGCGGAGAGTTCGACGAGGGTTGCACATCACGAACCCAAACGGATGGTAAAAAGGCCCGTTGTAGCCTGCCACGTCCGAGAATTGACGTAAATCTTCTACTACTCCATCATCAATTATGTCAATCTTCACATAAGGATCAAACACCACATCTTCTACGGTGAAAGCATCAATTTCACTTCTCTTATTTGCTATTTGTACTTCTTTCCGCTTTGACTAAGTACCGGTGAATATGAATTTCTTTCCTGTAGGTCCAGTAAAATCACCGCTCCACTCCGTCTTAGGATCCAGGCTCGTAAAGTGATCATAGACCCATGCCTATGAAGATAATAAATATTAATATAAGATAATGCGCAAAAAAATTGAAGTTAAACATTGAAATTCCAACAATAAATTACCTGAAGAAGACCAGTATTCCCGACAATCTCAGTACCTCTAACCCTCGAAGCTTTTCTAAGGTTGGAAAGTAGGTAAACGAGGGTGGCAGTTCCCCATGAATACTCATGCGTCTTCTGGAGATCCTTCAACCACCGTAGAAAGTAAACGTTGACCCTATTTCCTGAGTTATCAGCGAAGAAGATAATACCAAGCATATATAGCAGATACTCCCTGGCTGTACGCATAGCTCTAGTTTCATCTATGACGACCCCATCCTTTTCCAATTGCAGGTTTCCTCCAAACTTCTCCCTCAGACTACGCAACAAGATCTTCTTGGTCATACCTAAACCTTTCTTCGGAACTTCACCCGGTTTATCTCCAGCATCCAGTTTAAACTCTAACTCGGCTTCTGTCTTCTCCCATCCAAGTGTGTCTTTAACAAGGACACAGAGATCACTCCAAGACATGTTGTTGTCAAAATCTTCATACACGACTTTTCCTTAAACTTGTAAGTCAAGAATTGACTTGATATCATCCGACGTTATTGTCATCTCGTCGAATGGGAGATAAAACGTATCGGTTTTAGGACAATAACGTTCCCTGAAGGTTGTGCAGGTAACACTGTCATATTCCAACATAGAATTGGTAATTCCGGGAGATAACCCTGTACCATTTATAAGAACATGGACGGCTTTACATTCTTCTGCTAACGGTCAATGTTGAGCCCTTTGACGAACCAATTTCTTCACGGCCTGTGTATGATCCTACAAAGAATAAAAACAATCTTTTTTAATCAAAATTGTACCAACAAGTTATAACTTGAAGTTAAACAAACGGAAATTTAACAAAACAAGAGAAGTTTTTAGATTAATACCCTAGTCTCAGCAACTTTGGCAGCGCATGAATGTGGATAACCAAATAATATTGCAGACCTGTCTGGAGCCTCACCCCAAAGTCTTCCATTCTTCTTCTTAGGCAACAACACGTCTTTGCCTTTGGGAATATGCTTGCCTTCGGTGATGGTTTCTTCCTTGGATTTTTTTCCTTCAATTGAGGTTGAGTAGAAGCAACAACAACCTTTGCCTTGATCAACAAATTGTTCTCCGTCCGTATCTTCTTCATCATATTTTTCCTCTTGTGGTGGTTCTCTAATCACAAGCGCACCTCCACTCACCACCTGTAGATCTTCGAAGTCTTGGAAAACATTATCTTCCTCTTGAGGTAGTACTTCTTGAGTAGAGCTACCACCCCCTACCTCAAAATTCTTCTTCTTCTTATCGTTCTTTCTCAAGCCTCTATTATCTACCCCTAAATGAACTTCGTGGCGAGTGGTTGGAGTGTGATCAATTGGTGTTAAATTATTACCCCTTTTGTTCTTGGGTTTTGTTCTATCCTTATTCCTACAACGTACAATCAATACACGTTAGATAATTTCCAAACAGTTCAACACAAACAATCAACCAAAAATTGGAAAAATCAGAATTCTTTACGGTTGGGTTACACATATCGAACCTAACCGTAAAGAATCAAAAAAAAGAAGTTCAACTACACAGGAGAATTTACGGTTGGAAATTGACAATCCGACCCAACATTAAATAATCATCAAGAAAAAAATTGAACTAACCAGGAGAATTTACGGTTGGGAATTGACAATCGAAACCAACCGTAAATAATCTTCAAAACAAAAATTTTCAACTATCCAGGATAATTTACGGTTGGCAATTAGAATCGAACCCAACTGTAAGTACAATTTTTTTTTTAAGTGCAAAATAGTTTACGGTTGGGTTCAGAATCGAACCCAACCGTAAAATATCATCTTCATCTCCTTCCTTCTGATTTACAGTTGGGTATTTAAATAACCTGAACGTAAAATTTAAAAGAAACCGTTACGGTTTGGTTCCCAACCGTAAGTTCTTGAGAACATATATTTACGGTTGGGATTCTAATCGAACCCAAACGTAAATGTTTCTGGAAACCTAATTTTTTGAATTGAAATCGATTGTTCTAACACATTACAATCATAAAATGGAGAAAAATAACATGGGTTCTTGTAGAATCATACCTCATATATACCATTGGTTGTGGTTGGGGAGTTTGATCGCCTTTAGCACCGATTTCTTCTTCAATTTCTTGATGAGTTGGTTTTCTTCGTTTGATTGTTTTGGATTCAAATCACTGCTACCTTCTATACCTTTAGTAGAGTTTGTCATCTTGATGAGTTAGGTTTTCTTCGTTTGATCGGCGATTATAAATTTTCGAATCAACGATTAATTGAAGACGATGAATTTTAATGGAGAAGGAATAGAAACCGATTAATGGAGAAGAATGACTACGGTTAGGTTTTAATGAATTGAAAAGGGAAAATTAGACTTTTTATGAAGACAATGGTAATGTGGACATTTACTATTGGTATAGGATATCCCATATCCAAAATTTGGGTTAGCCTTCAACCGTGGGAAGCCCCTCTATTGGAATGGGAATCCCCTATATAAGGCTTCTTATAAAAGTAGTACATCGCAAGAACTGACAGATGGATTCTGTTAAGTAATTGTGTGTGGAGATAACACCAGTTAGTGGGTCAAGCCTATACGTCTGATGCTAGGATCAACCTAATTCACAAAGTGTAAAGCGTTCACTAATTTACACCCTGAGAGCTTATTCTTGGTGGGTTAGTTGGATAAAATCTGGTAGTCGAGCACTTCCGTATCCAGTGAAATAAGGAATTCCAAGGGTAGCAGAGCTTATTGCTATTCTATGGTTGGTAAAAATATAAATTCAACAGGAAATAAACTTGTATGATTAAGTTTCGGTTCAGTGACGGTGAAGGGTTTCTTAGTCATCTTTCTTCTCATTGTTTGAAATAAATTCTTATTACTTCGTTTAAAATCTAAAACCCCATTTTTGGTTACTTTATAACAATTAGAAACTCACCGCTCTTTGTGGAAACGAACTCCTTGCCACTATATTACCAGTTAATTTTGTGGAAAGAAGTGAATTAATTTGTTGTGTAAATGACGTGCATCAAGTAACAACAATCACACAAGAGATGTACGTGGGTATGATTACCTACGTCCACGGGGGTAAACACTTGATAATATTAAAAGGAGGTTGAACTTACAAAGATATAAACTTAATCTCACCAAGAACACTCAAAATCACTCTTACAAACTTGTTATAGCTCTTTCTCCCAATAACATAACCTGCCCTCTCTCTTGACTGAGCTTAGTATATATATACAAAATGTACTACACAACCAAACTTCAGCGTTGGGCGCTTATATCTAAGTTGTTATAGATTACTCGGGAGTATGGCCCGAATCTCTTGATTTCATGCCCTGGGTCTTCTCTGGTTCTCTCGATATGCTGACCTTTGTATTGACTTGATCTAGACACGATCCGATGAGACAATGTATTATTGTTCTTTCCTTGATCACGAACCGAAGAAAGAAGTGTACCTCGATTCTTGTCAGGCGCATTAAATGCCTCTGACCACATCATGCGTGCTCTGCTATCTCATTTAATGCTCTGTCTCCCAATTCAAACTTGGCCGTTGATCTTCTCTTTTACTTTCCACGCGTCCTAACTTTTGATTGATGTGGTAGATATCTCGTTTACCGCATAATACCAAGAAGTCCTCTTCAGTGCTTCTCCCTTATCTTAGTATCATAGTCTTATCATCTAGGATGCCTACACGTGTCCTCAGATATTTATCTACTACAGTTCTTATGTGACAAATAATGATAGGAATATTATTAATCTTGCATAAAAAATGAATACCATGGCAAGATTAACTTACCACTAATGGCTCAATGTGACCAGCTTTTGATACATAATGTTGGCAAGTACTGCAAACTTAGTATGGCTGGGTTTTTTGCTCGGAAGGGTCAGTTTCTCCTAAAAGAAACACCATGATTTGAATATTTATCTGAATTCTAGTGAAATAAGAAAATATCAATCAATAATAACCTTACATGTTTCAGTATTACCTTCACAAGAACCAGGAGACTTATTTATTTCAGTATTGTCAGTAGCAATTAACTCTTGATTTTTATATGTTTTAGCAACGTTTTCTTTCTTAATACTTGAACAACTGACTTCCTGAATGAAGCTGTATCACCATTTTTAGAGCTTCCTGTATTTTAAACTCTATTGGAAAGGTTTTTGTTATCTTCACCTGATTCTATTGTTGTGGTTAAGAGTATCTTCAGAATCATGAATACTATGATCCAATATTAGGATTTGGTTAACAAAAATTTGTTTGAGGGGTTGGGTTTCTTGGAAATATTAGGTTTGTGTTTTTTGGATGATTAGTTTCTTGAAGCGATAGTTTTCTGGAGATAGTTCCGAAGAACGTTTGTTTAGATAGGAAAGGAGAAAACAAAAGAAACGAAGAATTTAAAGGGAAAAAGAGATTTGGCACTTGGATCTTGGTTATGCGCTACTATCTTAGAGGCAAAAATTTTGGGAATTCCTCAAACAATTGCACAAAATAAACACGTATTCATCTGTTCTCTGATTACCGATTTACTCCTTCCGTTTCTGAAAAAAAGTTACTTTTCCTATTTGCATAATTTTTAAGACAAGGATGAGAGAGAATAGTTTTTTTAGTTCATTTCTAAAATTATCCTTAACAAAAATTTAATATTATCTTCTCTAATTTTCCGTCATTTATGTTTCAATAAAAGACATAAAACCTTAATTGAGAATTGAATTGATTTTATTTCAAATTCCAATTCTTCTTTTGTTATCAGTGGTAAGATACATCTAATCATTGGGCCATTATCACAGTTTCCAAAACCAGAAGCTCCACCAAGATTTCACAAATCTCCACCAAATCGAGAAAAAAAAAATGAAAGTCTGGAAAGATCACAATGTTATCCAACAATTTATCGATGCCGACAACAATCGGGAAATTCTTTCGGGAATGAAATAATGGCTTAGCCATGTCTGCATGTTATGAGGATTTTAATTTAGAAACAACAATATAAATTTGAACAGAGAAATCAAATTCAAAGGAAGAATAAGTTTATTGTCGAGATCAAATTGTAGAGATTGTATTGTACTTAGATCATTTTTTTGAGAAAAGGGATTAAGATTTGTAGAGATCAATCAAAGTGGATAGGTGGTGGTGGGTGGTGGTTCGATGGAATAACATGGAATGAGTGATAGTGGTGGTGGATCGGTGGGGTGATTCTGTGAAAGAATATGAAACAAAAAGATAAAAGATGATCGAATATGGGAAAGAAAATAAAAAGGTATCCCTGGAAACTTGTCATATTGAAAATGAAAATAACTCTTTGAAAGAATTTAAAATAAAAGTAATTCTTTTCCAAAATAGGAGGGTGTATAAAACAAAACAAAATACCGTTTTTTATTTAAGTTTGTAACAAAATCCAATGGATAGCCCAAAACCCTTTGACATTGATCGTAGAATTGGGGTCATTATTCCTATCGGATATATATTCCAAGTCAAGCTAGGATTAATGTATGAGTCCTATCTCTGTAAATAAGAGGGTTATCTCATCTGTGTGTAAGTGTATTCATAAAGCAATAAGGAGAGCCATGGATATGTTAATTTGGAATGCATATATCGATTCAGAGAGCCTAAAACAAAAGGATCATTTTACTGGGAGGGGGCCGTTCAGGATATGATTCTTTTATATAAAGATGGATGGGATTTGTTTGATCAGAACGTAAAAGATAAAATTCAACGTTTAGTGGTGACTTATTTACAGGTACAGCTTGAGGACTATGAGAGAAGGGTAGTGTTTCTTGAAGAATTAGAACGAAAAGCTGGTGTTGTTCATTAAAAAAACACCCGAATTTTTCTCACCAGCACGCAAACGATTCTGATACCAATGACATTGACAGAATGGGTCGATTGATTTCAAGAGGACTAGAAGAAAAGGAGGACACTAAGTCGATCACCGCCAAGTGGGATAAACTATCTAAACCTTAATTAGAGTTTTTTTTTTTTTTTTTTGGTTGGGTGGATATTTTTTTTAAAAGCAACAAAAACTAGATATATAAATTAAAACATGATTATACATGAGTATGTCGTACCCCTCGAATCTTCTAAAACAAACCTTGAAAGAAAATCGAGTACCAAATATTCCCAATAGGTTGTATTATGGTTTCTTTGTTGGCTCTTGACGGATGCATAAATATTCTTTTCTTTCTTATTGTATTGCGTTTAAGAGAAGTAAATATTTTGTGTCTAGGAGATTGGTAAGACACTAAAAACTTAAATTTATTTATTTATTCTACACTATTTTCTTCATCCAAACCGTAAAATGATAGATTAATATTTTTTTCTTCTTCTAAAAAAAATTATCATTTAATCCTAAAATAAAATTTTAATTGGCAGTTTGGTCCTGTGGCTATGATTTTAAAAAGTTATTGTTTGGTCATATAGTGTACGTTATCAATGCTGGATGACGTCATTATTTTTAAGACAATACCAGAAATTTTCTTTTTCCTCTATTATCTTCTCGTTCTTCTTAAAATAAGGGGTTTTTAATAAAATGTTTCTCCTTGAAAACCTTATAAATAAAATACCTCCATTATCTTCAATTTTTTTAAGAGAACAGTTAATTTCCGTTAGCACATACATGCATTAAATTAACCCCCCAAATACTTTGGATAAGACCGAATTTGAATGAGTCAATTTTGAATTAACACATAACCCAGTACACATGCGATACTTATGCCACATCTTAAAAAATATGTATATTATAATTACTTTGTCAAGTTAAATAGCCTGAATTAATTGGGGGTATGTAAAGTTAATAGGGGATTGTAGGAAAAAATAAAATTGGGTCATCCAATAGTATTACTCATATCCCTTAGCCATATATTTTTATAAATGGCTAAACTACCCCTGTATGATTGGTCCTAATATATGATTATCTGAGTTAATTAATTATATAGATTATGGTTATGATTAAAATTAGATCAATTTTTTTTTTCCTTTTCTATCAATGAGGAAGAAGAGGGGTTTTCAAATATTCTTCAGGGGTCGTCATGGTCGTAACATTAGAATTTGACGACCCTCACTTATTACATTACTAGGTAGGGATGCACATCGGTCGGTCGGTCCGGTTTTTTGTCAAAATCGTCCACCGATCCGACCAACCCCTCGGTTCACAGAAATATAACTGGTACCGAGCCGACCCACCCTCGGTTCGATTTTAGAACCTGTCCGACTCGGCTCGGCTCGATACTGGTTTAATATGGTTTAAACCGGATGACATAAATGTAATTCAGAACACGGTTTACGGTCCGGTCTAACCGACCCGAACCGCATATTAAACCTGTTCTTGCATACTCTTTTTTTCCTGCCATTTTCATTCCCACACCGCAAGTCTTCATATAACCATTGTTCGTACATAACATTCACTTAAGTTCTTTTAAAGTCTTTAAAAGAGTAAGCAACACATAAGTTAACTTAAAGATAAACAACAAAAGTCTTTAAAGATAAACAACTTATTTTAAACAAAGTTAACTTAAACAAGTGATAAATGAATCAATGATCCAACTGATAAGTGATGCAGTCAGCTACATCCTCCATGTCTACATGAATGTCATGAAATGCACTTCTAGAATCAACTCATCAAGGATCATAGACCTCTGGGTCCATTGGCACTGGCGTATCACCCAATAACTCTGCAACGCACAACCAACAAAAAAGCTAACAACTTTGAATTGGTAAGTAAAGAAAACCAAAAAGAAAAAAGATAACATATGTTCCTCAATGCTAGAGTTATCATCTGGTACAATGTCACAAAGAAGATCAAGTGCAATGGGTTTTTACAACCATCTTTGAGTACAAAGCAATGCCTCAACTGTCCTAGGAGATAAAGAGCTTCTCCATGGACTAAGCACGTGCTTTCCTATACTAAATACAGATTCATAGGCAACTGGAGACACATGAATAACTAATATATCTTTTGCCATGTGTGAAAGTATCCTATACTTGGTAGAATTGGCCCGCCACTAAGCCAATATCTCAAAAGTGGCTCTACCACCTGGTTCACATGCTTCATTATACTCATTTATTAAATATCTATCCAACTCTTTTTTCACATCAATATTACATGGGTTTGTTTATGCCCTTTCTTCCTTGACTAAATAAGAGCCTCAACACTTTACTCTTGCACAAGCACAAGATCTGAAGTGTCAGAAACAACAACACTACTACTACTACTTGACCTCTCCTCAGTGACTAAAGACCTATAAACTTCAAAGAGTTTCACCTTTCTCATAACAATATCAACCATGTAATCATTGTTCTCATATAAACATTGAAGAGCAAACTATAATCCCCTTTCTTTCTCTCTTGGATCCAACAATTGAGCAAAAAGCAACGCATAATTCATCTTTTCATACTCACCCTAATAACTGTTGTACTTCTTAAATATACGACTAGCCATAATTGCAATAAATGGGTCTGATGTAACATTATCTCTAAACTGAACTAGTTGTTCATGAATGACTACCAACTTCCATAAATAATTATGATTTGTAACATGTATTGAAGCAGAAAAGTTGACTGTAGCACTGAAAAATACTTTTAAGCACTTCACAAGAGCTCTTGCATAGGCCCAATCCTCTGCATAAGGAGCATGCTGCCTAGGCTTTTTTTTCTTTTTTTTCTTCTTGTTTTGCTTCTTTCCTTTTGGATTACTAATCACAACATCTTCCATGTCAGATTCAGAAGTAGAAGAACTAGAAGATACATCTTCTTCAATGTCAGATAAAGTTATATCTTATTGGAAAATATCAGGTAAAGCAAGAAATCTATCTTCTTGGAAAATATACTTCTTTTTGTAGTCCCTATCATTATTTTCTAACCTTTTAAAAGTAATTTCATACTTTTCTGCAACATCTAACATCAGGTAAGTGCTATTCCATCTAGATTTCACATCTAACATCAATTTTTTCTTACAATCAACTTTCTTTAGAGAACCACAATGCCTAAATTTAGCCATCCTAGCAGAAGAACTAAGATGTGAGACCCTGCACTTTTGCTTGGGTTTATTAAACACATTAGTCAAATTTTCAATCAAAGATTGCCTTAAACTCTAATAGCCAAGTGCCTTTAACACTCTTAGTTTGTCCCTTAGTAGCATAGTGTGTCTATTAATAGTAGATATGTTAATATAAAAGATGAATTTTGCATGTGCAACATGTGACTTGCATGAGTATCTAGGGATATTTGAGTAATTTATATGACAACATATAATAAAGGTGATCGGTTTTTGGCATTCTTCGACTTCTTCCACTTTCTTTTCTTTTCTTTCCCCTTTTCTCTGGCATTCTTCTACCTCTTCTCCTTCCCTGAAAATTTAGAAAAACAAAATTGAAATCACATAATAGGTGGAGATGTAGGTACTTCAAGTTGCTGATGATATTGATGTAATTTAAAGTGGTAAATAAAGATTCGTTACTCAGACTTGTGAAGATTGATCTTAAATTTAATTTCTAAAACTAAAAGTATGAAAACTCAAATATTTTTTTATAAGGTTGAGAGAAAACTGAGGCTAGGATTCCACTATTTTCCAATTTCAAAGTGATAATAATTTTAATCATGCAATTAAAACATTTTAATTTGATTCTAAATCATTGCAAAAATAGATTTTCAAAACAACAACTGTATAACAAAAGCGTGGAGCATCTAGGGACCTAATCCGAGGCATGCACCATCTAACGGAATCACACTTGCTTAAAAAAAATCTTTTAAATCAATTTTCAACCAAGGAAATTAATCATAAATAAATTGCATAAATTAATTAAATACATACCACATAATTGTTGGAAAAGTAGCTTCCTCCATAGCCTCAAAGAAGAAGTTTAGCTCCTCATAGTAATGGCAAAATCCTCAAAAATCATTATTTATTACTCAAAAATTGCTTACAGGGAGAATATGATTGCACACAGTCGATTAGATACGACTATAAGTGTTGCTGGAAACACTTCAGCCCGTAACAGAAAGTACTTTGAATGAATATGCAACAGAAATTGAAGTTTCGTTGCTGTCACGGCCGTTGCGAAATGTTCTGTGTTCTTCATGCTTCTTCAATGGCGGACAACAGCAGCAGTTTCAACTGTTCAATTTTTTCACGCTGTTCTCTTGATTCCGAGCAATTCTAAGCTTCCCCAATCTCCTCTCTCTAACCCAATTGCTATACATGCCTACTTATACTAATTCAAGCTTCCAATCTCTCCAAAAACTCCCAAAAATTCCTTGAATTCATGAACAAAAGCTTTCCCAAAACATGAGCTTTCTTCCCGATTTCTTCCGATTCTTTCCTTGATTTGATTCTAAAAAGAGTAGAGATTGATATCTTTCCCTTTTCAATTCTTTCCCAACTTAATGTTTTTCCAAAAACACAATTTTTCCAAAAAAAAACACACTTTCCAAATTTGTGCTCTTGTTTCCGTGTTTTGTTCCTGCATGTGAAGCACCTCTTGCTTTCCCGCCATAATTCTTCATTTGAAAACTTGGTGCCTTAATCCTTGGGTGCCTTTATAAATTAAGTGGGTGCCTTAATCCAAGTTGAGGTGCCTTTAACAATTCTCCAAAAATACCTAAAAAGCAATAAAAACCATAATAAGTACAAAAATTAACTACCAACAATATATAAAATTGAGATTAAACCGGACACAAAAATGTGTCTATCAAATACCCCCAAACTTATTATTTGCTAGTCCTCGAGCAAATCTAATCTAGAAAACAAAAATCCTAACTCACTTTCGCAGGAATCGCGACTACATTTAGCATATGTAATAAGCCTTTAAACCCCTAGGTGTCCCTAGTGGACGAGTTATAGTCTGGTGAGGGTTTACAAGAGGTATACCCACAAAACCTTTACTCCAGATTTTAGCGACTTGTGAAAAATTTAGGGTAGACACTAAACAAACTATTTAGTTGGCTTACTCAATTCTTCGGCTATAGGAATCATTACCCTATATGAGTTCAATTGATGTATACGAGTAATCTACTCAAGCATACTAAATTCATATGTGACAACAGAGCTCTACTCAGATAATCGTTTAATCCACAAATCCCAGAATCTATCACAGTTCAATCACATGAAAAGATTTAGAAGATGAACATGGAAAATATGAAGGTTGCACGTGTTGACTAAGGTGAACGGTGTTTCCCATATATGTCTGAAGGTCATTACCAGGATGACACCTAATGAATTTGAGATACACACCTACTATTCTTAAATTTTATACTAATATCAATTTAACTGGTCTATACTCGAGTTCCCATGGATCCTGCATTCCACGCTTGCTTAGGCGACGGAGACAGGGAGAACCCACACAAATTTCTAACAATATTTTTTTTTCATATATATATATATATATATTCATAATAATGGGGCTTGATCTCAAAACACTCTATTTCATCCTGACGCCGATAACAATTTGATACTGGGCCCCACCAAATCACTTAGAGAAACACAAATTTGTAAAAGTAAAAACAGAAAGTGATATGGTAGTGATAGACTCCGAGATGTGGTGACAACTATCATGTTATTTCTAACACCTGTACTCTGTCCTTTTATGAATAGACCCTTTCACTGGGTACACCAATTCCTATAAAAAAAGAGCTAAGTTTCCATCTACCTAGAATGGTTAGTGTCACCCTGAAGTGTTCATAAGTTTCTAAATTCTAGAGCTTTATTATAAAAAGTTTCTCCCTACCTAGAATGGTTATCTATACCGATGATTTTATAAATGGGACAGAGGAAGCTTTGTTCTTTATTTAAGATTTTGATTTGTGGCAAGTGGTTCTCGCCCAATTGATTTAAATGATTCTCATCATTTTGCGAGTTTGTGTATCACAATAAATGTATGTTTGATTAGGTATTCACTTTAAATTCTTTCTTGAATTAAAATTGTGAAAAAACCGAGAAATTAGGGTTCATATTAGTGTTGGGGCTTTTTTCCTGATTATAATATACTGTCTAATTTTGAAGCCTGATATAGGGGCTCCAACATCAATAGAGGGGCTCCAATAATAAAACGAAATAGGGACATTATGAAGTAAAACTCAAAAACCCCTTATCCATAATATTCTCACAATGCCTAAACCACCCCTGATTAGTTAATCTTAATTACACTAACTAATTAAAAAATTAAGCTAATCATGATTAATTAAACATATCTTTTACTTAATCAAATGATTTGAATTTTTTTTTCTTTTGAATTTGTATTTGGTGGGAAGAAAAACTAGATGAAATTTAAGATTTTTTTTTTTTTT
>JAJJMC010029502.1:7623756-7736687 GCA_023531435.1 Papaver californicum
TACCTTCTTCTTCTGTAACTCCCTTCTTCTGTAACTCACCTTCTTCTGGAGCTGCCGGATGCTTGAAACAGGAGAGGATTCAGGAAAAACGAAGATGGAGATGGAGTGAAAGAGTGCATATTTTTTAGGAAGGTTGAAGACGAATCGAAGACGTTGGATTAAAACAAAATTATCATCCAACGGTCAGCAATCGATTTCGGAAATATCGGACATTTTCTATAATATCGGCCGAAATACCGATTTTACACAATTTCGGCGAAATTTTTGCTTAAATTTCGTTTCGCCGATAATGCCCAAAATATTTCGGTTTCGTCCCGAAACCCGAAATTTCGGCGAAATTTCGGCCATTTCGGCCGAAATTGACTGCATAGATTCCACCCAAGTTTGGACTAGTGATCCTAACACCCATCAAGTTAATTATAGTAACAAAATTATTTTAAGTAATAAAATCTTAATTTTAGTATAAAGCCATTTTTATTTCCAACAATTACTTCTAACATGATTTATAAAAAAAAGTTTCTGGATTTCAGAGGTAGTTATCTTTTCTTTTTCTGGTTGTTAAGGCACCACCATGTCAGCTTTAGTTGTTGCTCCTTCTTTTGTAGGGATTTTGCTTTGTCGTTCAATTTTTTCACTTTTTTTTTCCGTTATTGTTTCGATCAAGGTCGTTATGTTCGTGGTTTGTTCTGTAACATAATCTGTTAGGTCTATAAGTTGTGTTTGGCACTTTATGCTTCTTAGACTTCTTCATGAGACTAAAATCTCCATCGGAATCAGAATCCAGATACCCCATCGATCTGTCTTTGGTGCTCGACTTGAGGCCATGTTTAGTGGTCACAACTTTTCCAATCTTGAGGCGGCTGGAAGCATGCATTTTCCTGAGGTATTTTGCAAAGAGAAGAGGCGTGATGAGTATGCATAAGGAAAAAATAGACTATCATAAGTGAAACACTCTGCCAGTATAGATGTCATCGCTTGGTGACCCGTAAAACGCGATCGATAGCAGGAACACACAAAGCAAAAGGAAGATACCTTCAATGTGAAGAGTGTCCTGCATAAAAAAAACGAATCTATAGAAGGCACCCTCGACTAAAATAGAACAGATGCCGCTTAGAGGACTGACCGCAGAAAGAACACCCCTTGATCGAACCTTGTCTGACGGGTCGTACGATCCAATTTATACGACTAAACCATGAACTCGCCTTCACAAAAATCAGGAAGATACCTGGGCGTCACAACCTACATAAAGTCCTCAACGTGTAAACTTGCCTCTGAGTCCACTGTATTGTCGGGAAGGAGAGCAAAAAAATGTTAAAATAAACGACCATTCATCGTGTTACCGTAAGGATACAAAGTGAATCCTTTTAGAAGATTGAAAGAATTGTAAAAGAATTGAAAGTTTATTGAAGAACTTGATTAATTCTTTACAATGACATTGCTGTTTCTTATAAAGCAAACCAGTAATGTCTAACATGAAGCAAAAGCAAAGCTAACATAAACCATAACCAATATCCTACACCCTATGTCAGACATGCTAAACACACATGTGACTACACACAAGACTCTCACATGTGTGGCAACATAGTACTCTCACATCTAATGGTAGTTGTTTTCACCACAGGGCTAAAAGTCTCTTCATAGTCAATACCATCCAACTGCAAATAACCCTTTGCAACAAGTCTGGACTTATACCTATTTACTGTTCCATCTGAAATCAGTTTAACTCTATAAACCCATTTGCAACCAAGTATGTTCATATCTGCAGTTCTTGGTTCCAAAACCCAAGTGTCATTTTCCATTAGTGCTTCATATTCTGCATCCATTGATTTCAACCAAACCTCTGATTTAAAAGCCTCTTTGAATGATTTAGGTGCTGCAGGGATTTGTAAGATAGAAAGATATGTGGAAGAGATATGATGCCCTGTAGCATAGTGAGCAACAAAATATGAAGGCAATGCCTTTTGTTTGGAGATTTCACTTTTGGATCTTGTATGTATAAGCTGTAATGGTTGCACCTCAGGAGCAGTGATAACCATCTCTGGCACAGAAGACTCAGAAGAAACACCCTCAATAGGAACTGTAGAAGTATTGTCAGATAAAACTGGAACCTCAGAAGTAGAAATTACACACTGACCTATTTGCAAAGTCACAGTTGCATCATCACTAGAAGTAGTGTCAGAACAAGAACCAACTTCAAAAGGATAAGTAGTTTCATCAAAAGTTACATGTCTAGAAACAAAAATCTTCCTAGTTACATTATCATAGCATCTATAACCCCTGTACATAGAGCTATATCCAATAAAAGTGCACCTGACATATTTTGGGCTCAATTTATCCTTTCTGAATGAAGCCATATTTGGATAACAGCTGCACCCAAAAACTCTAAAAAGACTATAATCAGGAAGATCATTATAGAGAAGTGTAAATGGAATTTTGAATGAAAGCACCTTAGAAGGTAGTCTATTTATAAGAAATATTGCAGTCAGATAACTGTCATACCAGAAATATTTAGGAAAAAAAGCTTGAAAAGACATTGTGTTACCCACTTCTGTAATGTGTCTGATTTTTCTTTCTGCAACCCCATTTTGTTGTGGTGTTTTTGGGCATGATACTCTTAGATGAATGCCACACTGATGAAGATAATTTCTGAAATCTCCCTTTACAAGCTCAAATGCTCCATCACATTGAAAAGATATAATTGAGGTTGACAGAAACTTTTCATTGTGAAGTTTAAAATGTTTAAAAGAAGAGAGTGCCTCATCCCTTGTTGTAAGAGGATAGATCCAATGATACCTACTATAATCATCTATAAACAAAATGAAATATCTATATCCTCCTAAAGAAGGTACTGGTGCTGGACCCCATATATCACAATGTATGAGAGCTAGAGGTTGTTCAGTAATTCTTTTTGATGAAAAGAAAGGTAATCTGACATGCTTTCCTAACTGACAATTGTGACAAAAACTTGCACTATTTGTGTCAGAAAATTTAATAGTAGGAATAACTGCTAGTTTTTTAAGTATAAGAGCAGAAGGATGGCCTAACCTTTGGTGCCAAATAGAGGAAGAAGCTAAGATTGAAGTAAATGCCACATTAGGAGATGGAGCTGCCTGCAGTGGATACAAGTTATTGTGCACAACCCCTTCTGCTACAATTTCATTTGTTTCCAGATTTTTGATGTTTTATCCCCAGGGTAGCATGTTAAAAGACACATTATTATCAGCACAAAACTGAGAAACACAAATGAGATTTTGTGTAAATTGGGGTACTAACAGAACATCCTTTAACAGAAACTCTGAATTATCAAGAACCAATGTTGCTTCTCCAATGCCTGCAATTTGCAATTGCTTCCCATTCCCAATCATAACCTTGTTATCTCCTGAATAATCCTTGCAAGTGTGTAACAATGATGAATTACTTGTTATATGAGCTGTTGCACCTGAGTCAGGTATCCATTGTGTACTAACCACAAAATCTGTAGGAATATGCTCAACATCAGAACAGGTATAAAAGGCATTATGTTGCCTGGAATTTGGGTTATACTGATTTGTTTTTCCACTTATTGCAGGTGGTGTATATCTCCAAGTGCATCTGCTTGCATAATGTCTAAATTTCCTATATATTTGACATTCAACTTCTGAAAAATTTGTGTATGGCCTATTTGTTGAATTATTGAACCTGGATTCAGAATTTCTTGATAAATTTTGAACATTCTTACTGAATTGTGGTGATTTCTTTGAATAAAAAGCTGTGCTACTGTAATCTTGTTGAATCTCTAAATCCTGCTCTTGTGCTTTAAGCCACTGCTCATGTTGAATCAATCTTGCTCTTAATTCAGCAAAAGTATATTGATTTTCTCTATTGTGAGAAGAAACTACAAATTGGTTGAAAATCTTGCTTAATCCATTCATAGTATACATGACAATGACCTCATCTGACATTTTCTCATTTATTGCTGCAAGATTATCTGTTATTGTTTTGATATGAGACAAATATTCAAGAATTGTGAAGTTACCTTGCTTAATTGATTGAATTTGTCCCCTAAGCATAGATTTTCTTGCAAAGAACTGGAGATTGAATTCTGTCTTCAGATAATCTCAGTATTCCTTAGAAGTAGACAATCCAAGAACTCCAGCTGAAATTGGTTGTGTGAATGTTGCATTTAAACAAGACATCACAAATCTATCCATAGCAGTCCAGAAAAGAAACTCACTATTTGATGTTGAAACTCCATTCACCATAATCATTTGTGGAGGAGCAGAATAAGATCCATCCACAAATCTTAACAAGTTTGTACTCATGAGAATAGACTCAAACTGATGCTTCCAAAGAAGATAGTTATTTGAATCTAATTTTATAGAAACAAAATTACAGATGTTTTGAAAGGGTAGTTGGATTTGATGTTGTTGATAAGAGTTGGATGCATTTGTTGATGTGGACTGTGAGTTTACAGAAGTGTCTGTTGTAATGTTCTCCATTGTTAATGTTTAAGAAAATTTAAGAAAAGATCAGAATCTACTCTTTAGAGAAGGTGGCTCTGATACCATGAAAGAATTGTAAAAGAATTGAAAGTTTATTAAAGAACTTGATTAATTCTTTACAATGACATTGATGTTTCTTATAAAGCAAACCAGTAATGTCTAACATGAACCAAAAGCAAAGCTAACATAAACCATAACCAATATCCTACACCCTATGTCAGACATGCTAAACACACATGTAACTACACACAAGACTCTCACATGTGTGGCAACATGGTACTCTAACAAAGATTCATGAGATGAGCCAGCTACACTGAAGGTTTTATGTTTATACCATTATAGAGGCATCCCGGGGATACCTATAAGGAACCTAGGCTCCTCTGTCACTATGTAGCTTGTTTGTACCAGAATAAAATTTTTAAAAATGCCCCCACAACCACAGTTGAAGGAACCTTGCCGGGAGGAAGGACTCTAATGTGAACTCTATTAGCGCGTCATAAATTTGATGTAAACAAGTCTATATGGTGGTACACCTCTGCCAAGAACATAGGTGCGAGCGGGAAAGACACACCACGAGATATCAAGGCCACCATTGGGAAAAGCTTGAGCTTCACTCTGTCCTTGTGATGAAATTAAAACACATTGTGGGAAATCCAATAATTCATAATGGTGGCCCTCTCGGTACGGGCGTCATATGAGTGAAAAAAGGGATAACCACGTCTTGATTCTTCTCTGGATCCTTGCTAACGTGGGGGTCGTAGTCCACCCAACATGAGTAAGAAATGTGCTTAAAATTGAACCAGTCTTCTTAGGTTCCTCTTACATGGACAAGGCCATCAATTTCTCGGTCTTACTAGCAAAGTAAAATTTAGATGATTTGAATTTTACTATCCATTCCATAAGCCAAGATACTCAACATCACATATATACATGTGAGACGTCAAAGGAAGTTTGGGATAATCTTATGATTGTATTTGAAGGGAATACCTCAGAGAATGAAGCTAAAATTCAAACTTTAACTTCTGTTTGGGAAAACCTTCGTATGAGTAGTGATGACACCTTTGAAGAATTTCACTTTAAGCACTGCTCTCAAATATCGAATTCTCTTTGGGAAAAACTATTCTACAAAAGGATATCGTGTGTAAAATTCTCAGATCATTACCATTAATATACCTGTTTAAGAAGCATGACATTACATAAGTAAACTATCTTTCCATACTATCAAGAATCTCCCTAATTGTTAAATTAAAGATTTTTTATCATGAACACCGGTATGAAAAGAAGGAAAATGTTGCCTTTAAAGTCGGGGACAACATTAGTTCTCCAGAAAATACTAGTACTCCACAAACCGAGGATTGTATAATTGGTACACTTAAGTTCGTGAACCTAATATGCGAGTTCGCGAACCTAAAGTGCTAACTCGTCCATGACTTGTTTTTGGCGATTGTTGCACTTTCCTTCTTTTGCTTCAAGGTAAATTTCTTGCATGTTTTTGAATGTCATTCTTGATAATTATTGTAATACTTTATCTTTAATTATGTCTTTTTGTGTATTGTTTGGTTACCAATATATTTTTTAAGTTATTATTTTTTCTGGTGCGATCTCATGACGAATCTTCAAAAGTTATGCTTATAACTATTATGTCCTTAATGGAAAAACCCCTATAAGAAACATTTGTTTATTGATTCTTATCTTACATCTCCTAGTAACATTTTTTAAAATCCGAGATAATCATTTACTTGAAAAGGTCGCATTTATTGTTCTCTTTTGAGAATGACATCTAACGGGGAGTGTTTTTCAATGAACCTGTGCTTAATTGACTTATCTTTGTGGGTGTTTAGTTGTGAAATTTAGGAGGAAAAGTACCTCTAAATTTATCCATCATAAAAAAAGCTAAGTTATGAAACTTAGTAGAATAATCACTGATGATATATGGTATTTTTTGTCTTGATTGATCTTTTGATGGCTTAATTCATTAGGAACCTAATTATCTTTACCTTTGTGAACTTTTTGGTCAACTAAATAGGTAGTACAGTTTCAGGATTCTCTCAAATTACCCTTGGAAACTGAAGATTGAATATTACTTGAAGATATCATTGTAAAAATTCATGAACAAAGGTTATTCATCATATTTTGTGAACTTTATCCTTTATAATCTTTCTTTCTATCAAAGCAAAATCTTCACTCTTTGAAACAATACCCATGACAGTAAATATACGTTTTTTATATATTGTATATACATCCAAGGAGAATTGAGACTAATACTTTAGTGAAATGATCTTGGCCTTTGAAGAGGTCACCATATTGTATAGAATGAAAAGACGAATTCAATAAGCCAAAAATTGCCAAATTCCATTATATAACGAACAAGTTATGGGTGATATGTAAAAGCTGGAAAAAAAATGTTGTTAAAAGTTGATTCCGGGACTAAAATAGAGAAATGGTAATAGAACTAGGGTTGTCAATAGGTTTGGATCTTCCCGGATACCATAGGACTCACAACCCGAACCCCTTTAGAAGAGTCAGGTCTGGACCCTTTTACATGGGTACCTATCGGGTCCGATTACCCGTTGGGTTTTTACAAAACAAATATTTTTTTTCTTAAAAAGCGTTATCTTCTTTTCTTTGGTTGAAATCTAATATATTTACATATAAAACTAGTGTTATTCATTTTTTAATATCTTTATTGAAGACTAAATCTAGTAAAAAAAATTTTAAAAAATGATAAAAATATAAAGTCAAAACTAGACAAAATATTTGAATTTTAACTAAAAGTACAACAAAAAAGATAAATATTCGGATACCCGATATCCGTCGGATATCCAACGGGTAGAAATGATTAGAACCGGAAATCTAATCGGTTCTACCCATCAGGTACCAAATATACTAACGGGTCCAATAATAGGACCCGTAACCAGATCCAAATCACCGAATTCCGGGTATTCGTGTACCCATTAACAGGCCTAACCGGATCCTTTGGTTTCCTTAGATTCCCAAACCTAACCTCATTAACGTGGCTAAAAAATCTATTTTAGTCTAGTTTTTTATTTATTTTTATTTTCCTAGACAAGGTGGTTACTTTCTCACATGCAATCTAGTGTTATATTTGGCTAGTTTGTAAATCTTTTGATGTATTTCTTCTTTCCTAAACCAAGTTCTTATTAATATTATATTATTAAGAGACAATTACAACTTAAAAAAATATAATTTATGTTAATAATTATTTTATTTAATTAATTAAGTTAATATTGCACAATTATAGTAAGTCAGAAGCCATCTTTTGAAGTTCTTACTTATGGTAATTACTTAATGCTCAATTTTAAAAGCTTCTACACTTAGGAAAGATTCTCAATATAATGAAAGGTTCTAACTAAGGAAGCAAACATGTTTGATGTATAAGGAAAGAAGTTGTTCTAGGAACATTGAGATTGCTTGAATTGCAAGAAATTCTTTGCTTTAATCTCAAGCGACCTAGCCTTGGTTAGTCAGTGTACATACAGGACTCATGTAGCTATACAATTTATCCCTGGAAAACTGTGTAAGTGATGCATAAGGTTGTTTTTCATATTTTATGATCGTTTAGATCAAGGATGAGATTTTGAAGACTTCCCTTAAGGATTGTTATACACGGGTTGAATTATCATCTTGATAGTTCTTGATCTAATCATTCATGTATTTTTAAATTATCTAAGGTCCTTCACTACTGCTATAAGGCCAATTATTGATCAAATTCAAGATTTGATATAACTTCAATCTGTGATCGTATATCAACTCTTGTTATTCAGTATAAACCATAAGAAAACATCAACGCAATTGGTCATCATGTTGAAGCAGGGTAGCGATAGTCATCTCGCCAGATTGAGGAGCATCTTCTAAAGGGAATGGGCATTATGCTATAGAATTTACAAGATCAACTCCAAAAGAGAGTAAGCATTTTGCTAGGGTTATCACAGGTATAGGAATACAGCTGAAGCAGGGTAACTTGAAGGGTATACTTTGTCTCTATTATATCTAATTCAAAGTGATAATAAGCAAGAGGTGTAACAATTTAATTCAGTGTGTATTCAAAAAGGTCGAGGTCCTTGGATTTTTCTGCACTGTTGTTTTCCTCGTTAATAAAATCTATGATGTCTTATTTTACTTTTATTTTCGCATTATATTTAATTGATTGATTGATATAATCAAAGTAATTGCAAGTAATACGTTATTCATCCTTGGGGATTGAAATCTTGATTAAGATCATCCAAGGATTTTCTTAGGTTAAAACGAAAAAATAGGTGGCGTACTTGGTACCCTTCCATTTTTATCATAAACTATCTGGAAACTTATATGTGTATGCGTATTTTACATATGAGGTGCATATATATGTTAACATTTCACGTAGGTGTCTATTATATTACACGAATTTCATCTTCTTTAAAGCTCAAAAGGGTAAAATAAAAAATTCACAAAACTCTTGAGTGCTTCAAAAAACATTGTTTGAAATAACTTTAATTTGCAAAACCTTATTAATACAATAATCTTTTGATCATAATTACTATAATTATCTATAAATCCATAATAAAAAAACTTATTTCCTCAAATACAAATAATGAGTCAGAAATACAACGCAAGAAAATTTTCTCTCTCCTCATTGATGTGGTCAAATGCCAGAGAAAAAGTCATGGAGGTTTATCTAGGAGATCAGAGGGGTTACTAAAACTAAAATCCTTTAGCAAATGCTAAAACCAAATTTGTCTGCTTCAACTGCAGTGTTCTAAGAAGTTATTTTCTTCTCAAGTGTCAGAAATCCATTACTTGTGGTTACAATACTCTCCAATAGGACTTGTTGTTAAGAAGATGTGAATAGCATGGTTCGAATTAGTCATTCCTCTTGACAGTGGACACATGACATTGTCTAGCAAAACCATAATTAAAATCACCATATGTCACCCGACGTAATCTCATAATCCTTCTCTCAAGATTGCCTTCGTACATAGTGTTAGGGACAAAATGATGTTCGCCCGAAGTGATGTCATCATTTTCCCGAAGTGATGTCATCAAGTCTGAAGCCTAATTTGGTTCGAAGCGACGTCATCACGTCCCGATCCCGAAACGACGCCATCACGTCCCGAAGTGACGTCATCATTTCTTACAGTGACGTCAGCAATTCCCGTTTCAACTGGTGCCCGATCTGTCCTGTCCCGATCCATCCTGTCCCGAACATGTTGTCCCGATACAATCATTCCCGCAACGAAGCTCAGGTTCGTAACGTGGACCGAAGCATGGATCGTACCAAGGTCCGAAGCATGAATCGTACCAGTCCTGCAGGAAGATCATTTTCATTTCCCGCAAGCCAGGTCCGCAAGCCAGATCCGCGACCCATTCCCGCAAGCCAACCAGACCAGCTCGGACCGATTAAGGGAAAGTTCTATCCAAACTTGAGGTGGAAAGATGGAGCGACACGTCTCAACATTTGAGAGTGAGGAAGGGACAGATGGACACACATTTAAATGACACATCAGAGGGGACTTTCGGTCAAAAGAAAAGGGAGAAGGAAAGAGAAGGCATCGGCTTCTTCTTCCACCCAAAAATGAATCTTACTGTAAAACCAGAGCGCCAATGGAGCTTTTGTACCTGTAACCTCAATTCCGTTTAATAAAACCCTTCAATTTCACTACCCGTGGACGTAGGCCATTCAGGGTTTAACCACGTTAAATGATTTGTGTTCAATTTCTCTTCTTTTTGATGAATTTAGATGAATGATTTTAGTTGTTTTGGGCTGATGAGAATTTATACCCAAATAATTTCATAATATTAAATGGGTATCTTCACACTTTTAGTTGTTTTAGGCTGATGAGAATTTCTGCCCAAACACATAGGGTGCATTATACGACTGGAATGGAAATCCAGCGATCGTTTAAAATTCCAAACCAAGGCCAATATGAGAAATACAGACTAAAACCTCAAGTCAAACACTACAAACACATTCATGGCGCGTTTTATAGTCAAAACTGGTAAAACCTAACTCAACGGGTAGTGTCAACACCGTAATTCCCAATAAAATATAGGGTAAACATGTAATCTGAAACAGAATTTTCAGTTCATAACAGAATAGACATTTTGCAAGGCATAATAGAAAAACAAAGACAATCTCTCTTACTCTCGCTACACAACCTAGTCGAAACCCAAACCCATTCATCAACAATGGAAGAAGTTGAGGTACATACACAATCCAACAACCGATCAAATTCTCAATAACTTGCTTTTTATTTCATTCAAAATGCTTCAATTTTGATAAGTTTAACTCATTTTAAAGATTGGATTTACAGGTTTTTAGTAATGGGGTACTGTTTTGATCTTAGGTTTTTTTATCTAAATTTTGCAGAAAATGGAGGCTTTAAAGAAAGCTTATGCAGATATAATTCTGAATACAGCAAAAGAGGCGGCTACTAGAATTATGATTTCAGAAAGAAAAGCTATTGGTTTTCAACAACAAGTTTTTAGTGTTAAAGATGAAGCACTTAATATGCTTCTGCGACTCAAACAATTGTCTGATTCTAAGGTAACGGGTTTGATTTTGTTTAAATTCTGAAGTGGGTTTTGATTGGGTCTCTTGAAATGTTCTTGTTTGTTTTGTTTTTTTTTTTGGAATTTCCATATAAAGGGGTCTTCTTTTTGAGGAATTTAGGTATTTCTTGATTGTTGTTTGATAATAAAATGAATTCGTTTTTTTAGATTGTAATGGGATTGGATTGATGTAAATGTTAGTTATGTATAGTTCTTTTGTTTTACTGTTATTGATGTGTTCGAGTTCTATTAACTTTCGGGTTTTGTCTGTTGTCACAAGTGATTCTGTTGAGTTCTGCATTGGTACGAAGTTTCTTTTCTAGCGAATTTGTATTGCTTCCTTTTCTAGGAGTGCGATGGTTTTCACTATATGATTGATTTGATCAATGGTTTAAAATTTGTGTGAGTTATGGTGCTGTTTGAGTTCTTGTTGGTTCTATGGAGGCATATCTTATGTGATTTCGGTGAATCTATTTCTCCCTGTTGTGTCATTGTTTGTTCTCTAGTTTCTTATCATTACCGAATCTTCTCCTTAGTGTTTCCGCTTGAGATCCGCATTGGTAATTTATGCTTTTTTGAGTACTTGTATTTTGTTTGCATCTTTTGTTTCTTTCTTCACAAATGAGCTTAACTTGACTTTTAAAGCTGATTGGAGACATGACTATCTTGAGAAGTTAAAATAGTACGAAAGAAATGATATGATTATCGAGTCACTTCCTTCTAGTATCATGTAAATAAACCATCATTTTGTTGATCACATTTTCTACTCAGAGTTGAGGCAATGGAAGTTTTACCTTTCTGCCTTGCTATAACTGACATGTTTGGTTGCTCCTACATTTCTCAAAGAATTCTTACTGATGCAAACACTTTGTATAGGTTGCTAAAATTGAAACTGAATCCGTGAACCAAAGAAGAAGGATAGAAGAGCTGGAAGCTCAGTTAAATGAAGCAAAGGCTATTGAAAGAGACCTAAGAGTAGAGTTGAAAGGAGCACAGGTTGAATTGGAGGAGGTAAAGAACAGATCGATGCAGCCTCTAGATGCTAGTGAGTTACCAGTATCTCCTGGCACTAGTAATGCATGTATGAATCTAGAAAATACAGGTGATAACTGTTGTTCCATTTATGAAGATTCTACAGAACCAACTGCACAAGTCACGAGAGATTCTGTTGAACTATTCGACGACAACACTGATTTAGCCTCTTTAATAATGAGAAGCAAAAAGCCTGAACTGTACAAAAATGGTTGTACTCAAAGAATTCGTGCATTCGAAGGGAAGTTAAAAAAGGGAAATGTGTCTAATCCAGGGCTAGCAGATCCTCAGTTTACAGCTATAGAAGATGAACAAACTATCAAAGAGGATGGTGCTGTTGATGGAAGCTGTAATGTAGCAGCACCTAAGGATGAAAACATGGGTTTCAATGAGAAGAACCTTACTAAATCCAATGGTCAAGTTAATAACTTTTTACGAAGATCTTGTAGAAAAAGAAGGTCTAAGTACAGTATTATCGAAGTTATTTCCAGTAAATATAAGAAATCTCGAGAAGCATCATCTAAAATTTCTCGTTGCTCAAATCCCAATGGCATGGTTAAATTGGGTGAAGGATTACCAAAGATGATTGGCGAAAGGGGAAAAAGAACGTCCAAGTCACACTTGTTTGCCGTATCCTCCTTAAATTCAACCAACATTATGTCATCCTCAGAGTGTGAAGATGGCACTGAGAATAAGCTGTGTGAAGTTCTGGTTGCTGTCAAAGACAGGGAATTGACAGATGCAACACTGGTTAGTCGCAATGTAGTTGAAGAGAGCTCCAGGCTTTCAGATTGTGAACAGCCGATGGAAGTTGGTGTCTCATTGATGGATTCTAATTTCAATGATGCTAAAAAACGTGAATTGACTAAAAGTGCAGACGATAAGCTACTCAAGTATACGTTTACGCGTAAGCGAAAGAAGGAATCCTTGACTAGCCCTGACAAAGGGGCATCATCTGTTGAAATGAAGAACACTACAAAGAGAATGTCTGGGGAGAATCAAAACAGTGATCCAGAGCCTCAAAAACCACTCAGTGACTCGTCTCGGGATAGTCGACGACTGGCCCAAGTTGCTCGTCAGGTTTGTGGAAATGATCTTTTTTGCATTTCTATTTCAATCTCTTTCTTTTTTTCAAACCAAGATATGTTGCTTCGTTTTGTTTGATGTTTCGTTTGAGAAAGTTCTATTGTGGGCGGTTGAATATCAGCATACACACATACACATTGTTAATTCCAAACAAACCAGTTCTTGTTGTTTGATCTTTTGTTTTTTTGTATTGGACAGCTCATTTCTTTGTCTGAGAAGAGATGGTGATTATAGTCTTTAGAGCTGGCTGTTTCAAAAACCAAATAGAAGAAAGCTTCATGAAAGCTGCGAATGAGACACAACCCCCATTGCAGGATTCGGTGTCACGAGGATGCCTCTCTTTATAAGAATGGTTGACGCTTGTGAAAATGGCATCTGTCACTTTCAGGTAATAATGTAAGCACATACTACTCAATAAGCCATAGTGGACTCATTTATCTTCTTTATTCTGTATCTTGACTCATATTTATCTCATATCCCTTCTGTTTTTCTCGAGTTACTGTTGTTGTATCTTTTGATAGATTGTAAAAAGTTTGAAGCATCCCAATACGACTCTCAACGGAGTCGTCCGATGAACTATGCAAATGAGTCCCATTTTGTTCAAACAATCTTGAGCTTGAATAACAGAACAACAACCTTTTGATATTGGTTGTTTGCATTCTTGTTCGCCAACTTGAAGAACGCATCCTTGACAAAGCAGCAATTAGACGTTGTCAATACTCTCACGAAATTGAACTAATACAAGTTTTGGCTGTGTTGTGGTTGTACTTCATCACCAGAGTTACAACACAATGATATTTGTGGCCCATTGAAAATGTACAGACTGTGGAAAATTAACATCCTTCAGAGTTAAACAATCCTCTAAGGGCAGCCAAAAAGTAGAGAGTTCTAACAACTTTTAGCTCAAGGTATCTACAAAACTAGTATGTACAATCAGTTGTCTTGTCTTAGGCGTACGTTGCTGTCTGGACAGATACATGCTCCACTAAACGTATTCTTTGGAATATGGAGATGGAAGATGAAGATCACCTTTTTCACAAACGCAGGTTTTCAGGAGAGATCTGGAACGTTATGAACGTACCCATGTTCAACTTGGTTATCCAAGATCAATGAGGCTAACATGTACTGAGGAATTGCAGTTGTGTGTTGATTCTTCCAAGTGGTTTAACATTATTGTGGTATTGCCGCTGTGAAGAAAGCTATCATTAAATAGTTCCAATATCATTGAAAATTTGATGATGCTAAGATTGAAACTTAGAGGAACTCCCGAGCATTTGGTGATCTGAGATTTTTGGATTTGAGTAATTGAAAATGGCCAGATTAATGTCAACACAATCCTGCATTTTCAAGATACATGGGATGTGGCTTGCAATTGGAATATGCAGGAGGGAAAAGCTTTGTACTGGCTTTATCCAAGACATGATGAGGTGGTGTGATTTATACCGATGGGTCCTTCAAGCATAAATCATATGGGTAGTTTTGGTGCCAATTAGTAAAGATCGTAAGATAGATCCAATACTAACTGTTAACTTGCCAAGTTGGGATCAAATTAGACTTGCGATGTTTCTTATAGTTTTGATTTCGAAAAAATTACTGTGAAATATGATTACAAATGTGGGTAATAAAAAAATGCTCTCTCTAAAAGTAAATATTGTGTACACACAAATTATGCTCACTCTTCATATCTTCTGTAATCGTCTTGAAACAAGGGGGATTGAATTCCAAATCTACCGGACCAACATTCACCATTTGGCACCCTTCTTGAGGACATCGCTAAGTCATATGAGATACCGTCAAGTGCCATCTCTAAACCAAGTACACGCGTTTCAAGAGATTTAATACCATTCCTGGAGCTTCCAATGAGTTTCTGAAATCAACAACACAAGAAACTAAGCACAGCATTATCAATAGAACTAAAACAAAGTGGAGATGATGAGATTTCGAGTGCATACCTGCAGAATATTAAAAAGATTGGATTGTTGATTCTCTATATGAAGAAGTTGCTTGCTAATCAAATATATTTCCTCATTGTCTTTTTCTTTGTCGTCAAAGTCCTTCGTAACACAACTGACAGAAGCTTTAGACTCTGAACTATCCTCCTCCTGAACTGGAAACACGCGCGAACCAGCCTTGTCCATGTCAATCTTCTGCATCTTCCCTTCACTCTTATTACTCAATGGAACTCGTTTCTTCTCAACCTTTAGGCAACCAATAATTTTCTCTTCAACTAATTCCTGATTACCCAAATTTAACTAAGCTCCTCCTCAGTAGAAGATAAATTTTGATCATCGTCCATTTTATTATTAAAATCCAATTTACGGAACAGAACTGGACTCGATTTCACATCATTACTCTTCTTCCTGGCAGTCGTGGTCGTCAGAGATGGAGAATCACGTGGAGGAGATTTACCTATTGGAGATGATTTCCTCCTACTACCCCGGTGAGATTCATCGGTTGTGGTGGTACTGGAACTTCTGGAACTAAAATTCTCTGTCACAATACAATCAAAAACTCATTCAATTAAATTGAAAATATACCACTACAGAATTTTAAAGAAAAATTCAAAATAAAAAAACGACAACTCATCCAAGTTCCTAGGTTACAAGGGTTCAAATTCCTACCGGTTGAAGATGAAGATTTTGACAACGAAGGCGATGAAATCTCAATTACACATTCAGGAATGTCTTTCCAAACTTTAATCATCTCATTCATCCTGTCCCTAACAACCTTAACCTATACCAAGTGAGTAAAAAATCAGACTTCAAGAAACTCAATGAAATTATGATAAAAACAACAGAAAATTAATTATCTCTTACTTACCTTATCGAATCTTCTACTTTCAAAAGCATTTAAACAGGGAGATTTAAACTCAACCAACATATCCTTTTCTTTAGCACCTAATTTGGCAAACGTTTCAGCAGCAGCTTTTCTAGTATTCCAATCTTCATTACTCAAAAAGTCAATCAAACAAGGAATTAAAATTTCCAAAACATTACTCACAAATCCACCAGCACCAATAATACTACCAATCAAAGTTATCAAAGCTGGTTTTGCTTTAAAACTATCACTTTTCAATAACTTAATTAATCTAGGTAAAGCTCTTCTCAATTGCACCAATTCAGGATCATTACATCCTTCAATTACTGAACTCAAACAAAGGGCTGCACCAATTAGAATATTATAATCCTGTTCAATTTGAATCGCTTCCATTAGCGGTTTCGTGAAGCTTGTAAACGGAACGTTCTCAATCTGATTCACCATAACTGAAACTGAATCAATACAAGCTAATCTAACAGAAGTATCGGAATCACGTAATCTCTTTATAATGTTTAGCACCATCTTGTTTGCGAATGGGATTAATGAATCACCATGAGTTTCTGATAAAAATCCTAGAATTTTCACACATTGTTTACGAACAGGTGTTTTTTCTGATGAATCGGTGTCGTAAATACAATTCAAAAACGGTAAGAATGATTCGTGACTCAGGTTTCTAGCTATTGATTCTAATTCTGTTGTTGCTATTGTTTGTGTATCTCTATCTGATAATTTGTTTAAACATGTAATGACTCGTTGTTTTAGATTATGAGTTGACGCGGTTTGGTTTTGTGTTGGCGTAGATCGTTTTGGTAAAGCCATTGTGCCGCTTGTGGTGGAGGCGATGGTGGTTGCGGGTGAGAGGGTTTAAATGTGGCTAATATTCTGGTGAGGAATTCTACAGTAGAGGTGGTGGCGACGCTTGTTTTTCTTCCCACAACACATAATAATATGGTTGAGTTTTCTTGTTTGTCTGTCTCTCTCTACATTGAAGAAGTGTTCGCTTTCCAAACTTTGTATACAAATCGAGGGAAAGCAGTTTAGCAAGTTTCCGTTTTTTATTTTGTTTAATTTATTGACACCGCTATCGCTAGTTTTAGTGCCCACTTAGACGAAAAGATAAAGGATGTCTAAAAAAATGTGAAAAAAAACTATTAAAATTATTTTTACTATTAAAGTTTAAAACTTTAACTAAATATATTTTAATTAATTTTTTATATATTTTCTTTGTCAATTTATTTTTTTAGATTAGGTTTTTGATTGATTCATACATTTAAAATTAAAATATTTTACAGATTTTAATTTTCTGAATTTAATAAAAATCGACCGATATGAATGTTCACATTAATTATTTTTTTATCGATAAAGAATATAAGTATTGATCAAAATAAAAAAATGGTACAAGGAAATACCACCCAAGGTTGAATATACAAAAGAAAAAAAGAAAAAAGAGAAAATTGTACAAAAGGCGAACTAAACTAAAAAAAAACTAACTAAAACGTTTACGACGACTTAAAATAAAAATATCTTCTAATTCACCATCACTTGTTGATACGATACGTCCGCAAAATCTTCATACAATAACGCCCAAGAGTAAACAGAATATTTAACCATATTAATCATATGAGGCACAAATTGATTCTTATTATTAAACACTCTATCATTTCGAATATTCCAGAGACACCAAAGAATGGATGGTGGAATAAAATTCCAAAGCATTTAATCACGAGCAACACCTTCAAACAACTGCCAAGAAAGTAGAGTCCCTACGATAGTATTAGGAACAGTAAAACACCAGTCGAGCTCATAAGAAAAATAAGACCAGACTTGCAAAGCAGTTGAGCAGTGGAGAAATAAGTGAGCTGAAGTTTCATCCTGATTACATAAAACGCAGTTCACAGGTATATACATGCATTTCCTAATCAAATCGTCTCTAGTGGATAGCTTATCATGACATAAGCACCGTAAAAAAAGATAATTTGGGGAGGGATCTTTAACTTCCGGATGAATTTAAAGGAACTCTGAGCTACGTCAGTTGCGTTTGCGACATTAAGCTTCTTATAACATGACTTCACAGAAAAAACTCCTTTACTCGAGGGTTGTCATTCTAAAACATCTTCACCAGTTGAAAATTTTGTATGTTGCAGGCAATCTTTGATAAGGTTTAACTCTTCACTTGCATCAGTAGGAAGACGCCTGGGCAGAAGCAAGTTAGACAAAATAGAATCGAAATCAGCAACTAGAATTTCACTAACCAATTTTTGTTTTGACCTTGCGATAAACTAAATAACTGGGAAAATGTGACAAATTGGTTTGTTAAACACCCAGTTGTCCTCCCAGAACCTAACTTCCAAACCATTGCGCACTTTAAACTTCGTATTCTTAATGAACAAATTCTTTTTTTTTACTCTCCCTTTCCAAACAGTCGTGCCATAAGAACCAGATGACAGTTTCGAGAGCCAAGAAACAATATCTTGTCCATATTTCTCAAGAATGATAATTTTCCGGAGCACCTGGTCTTCTTTAGCAAAACACCATAACCATTTTGTTATTAAAGCATCATTCATCGTCTTCAGATTTTTAATACCCAAACCACCAAACTTTTTTCGTTTTCTAATCACCTTCTACCTAACCAGATGAACTTTTCTTCTATTTCCATTATCATTTCATAGAAAGTTACGTATAAGTTTTTCTAACTTGTTAGCAACAGAACAAGGCATATCAAAGAGAGACATCTAGTAAATAGGGAGACTTGCAAGCATGCTATTTATGAGAGTAATTTTACCTACTCTTGAGAGCAGATGTTTCTTCCATCCTGCAAGTTCTTTAGTAAACCTATCTATGATTTTATCCCATTTAGAAATACCTTTGTACTTATCGCTGATAGACACATTTTTGTGTCTAAATTGTGCTCGATTATCTATTTTGATAGTGTTCGATTTTGGTTTACCACTTCTAAGACTGGAATCAATTAATTCATTTACTATAAGAACACCATCAAGAATCTGTCTCTGCTTAATAAAAGAAGATTGTTAAGAAGAGATAACATGATGCAGAGTAGATTTAAACCTTTCAGCGAGCACCTTTGCAATGATTTTGTACGCACCGTGAACAAGGCTGATTGGTCTAAGATCTTTAATCTCTTCAACAATTTTTTTCTTTGGAATCAAAGCAATAAAGGTGTTTTTAAGCCTCCAATCTCAAAAACCTTTATCTTGCAATTCACCAAAAACTGTCATCAAATCATCATTAATAATATCCCAACAAGATTGGAAAAATATTAATGGAAAATCATCTGGTCCTGGAGCTTTATCTTTACCCAACAATTTGGTAGCTTGAAAAACCTCTTCTCCATCTATTGGTCTTTCTAGCCAAATCATCACATCTTCGGGAATAGTCTTGAAAATTCATGTCTTCCATGACAGGTCTTTGTGAAATATTATCCTGAAAAATGTTCTTAAAGAAATCAACAATTCCAAGCTTAATCTCATTAGCGTCATCAGTCATCTTCCCATTAACTCTTATTTTAGATATGTAGTTTCTTCTTCTTCAATCAGCAGCAAGTCTGTGAAAGTACTTTGTGTTGTTATCATTGCTCTTAATAGATTGGGTTTTGGCATGAATTCTCCACTTTTCTGTTTGAAGGATGATTAACTTGCAGTAATCTTGACGAGCTTTGAGCCTCTCATCCCATTCCTCTTCAGTAAGCCCATTGTTGGTATCTTCTAGCATGTCCAAGTCAGTAAATTTATCCTCCAACTCTTCTAAACTTTGATCAATGTTTACGTATTCCTCCTTGCTCCAAATATTTAGTTTTTGCTTCAGCATCTGCAAATTTCTTACAAAAAACGAACCCTGCACTACCAGAAAAAGTAAAAGAATCCCACCAAGTTTGCACAAGAGAAACAAAAGTTGGATAAAATAACCAAGTTTACCTCAAAGTGAAATGGACCTGGACCCCTAGCAACTCCGTCACACATAAGAGCAATTGGAGAGTGATCAGAACAAGGTCTAGCAATGGAAGATTTAGTTACAGCAGGGAACATAGCTTCCCAATCAGGAGAAATCAAAAATCTATCAATTCTGCTTCTAATGTTGTTCACCTGATTATTATTCCAAGTGAAAGTTGCTTCCATTAAAGGAAGGTCAATTAGCGCATGAGAAGAGATAAACTTGTTGAATCTAGACATACCAGCAGTGTTATCAGCTTCATCACCCTCATTAGATCTTTCATTAAAAAATCTTATTTCATTAAAGTCACCTCCCAATACCCAAGGTAATTGCCATATTCCTGTAGCTTCCTTTAATTCCCTCCAAAGCTATTTTCTATTAGAAGGATTAGCAGGAGCATAAACTCCTGTGAACATTCATTCAAAATTACTACCCATGAGATGAAAATGAATAGAAATAGAATTTTAATACCGGAGCTACCCAACTCTTGAGATTCTGGATTCTCCGTCTATTCAAAATATTCTGTTAAAGTAGGCTACTACAGCTACAGCAGCTGGGGGAATTCCAACAAGAGTATCAATGACATTTACTTTGCTTGAATCCCACATGCAGATTAAACCACCTGATCTTCCACAAGAAGGAGCATCAACCCATTTTATATTACTATTTCCCCAAAGTTGCCAAATGATTAAATCATTACATTGTTGAATCTTAGTTTCTTCCAGAACTATGATGGTAAGACTCCAAACACGAATCTTGTGTTTAATAATATCTCTTCTATTTTGATCATTCAAGCCTCAGACATTCCAACAAAATAAACTTGTGATTCATTAAAAAGAATTAAACCCCAGAAAAGCAAAAGAACCTAACACTTTTTCTCAGCCTCAAAAGCGCTCAAGTGTCGCTTCACAGACTGCATAATTACATTCTGCATTGCATTTGAATTACCCTTGAAGTTGATTCCTAGAGTAGGCCCAAATGCTATAATTTTTTTGCAGAATAGAATCAAACATGTTCCTAACTTCAGGATCAACTTGGTGTTTGATGATACCCCATTGTTGAGTGACTAACGGTTGAAGCTGTTGAGTTGAAGCAATAACATGAAGTAATACATTATTCTGAATGTCCAGCTGATTATTATCTATATGAGCAGTATCCAAACGTTCCAAATTTTCAAGCGACACTGCTGCCGATCCACATCTTCTTCAGAACTCAATTGAATAGAATTATCACTTAAAGTTCTTCCTGAGTCTTGCAACTTGTTCACACTCCGATCCTAAATATCTTTATCCCAAAATTGAGAGGTTAACCCCGAAAAAGAATTAGTAAAGGGTGCTGAAATAATCGGATCCACATAATTGGTTTGTCTTTTGGATTTGGATTAGATATGCATTTAGAGAGTAGCCGAGAAGAATTCAAATTTGAATTCGAATTGCTTGATTTATGCCTAGATTTTTCGTGCCACTGGAAATCTTGACGAATAGTTTCATAACTAGCAGATCCATTTCCCTTAGGTATGGCGGGATTTGAGGGAGAAAATTTCTCCAAAACTTTGCTTCAATTCGAACTTTCTGATTAGAGGAATCAGGAAGACCATTTAATAGTCTCATCTTGTCCACTAAAATAGGAAAGATCATGCCTACAAAAGATATAATGGAAGCACCAAATATGAAATGTCGTACCTTGATTCTTATGACAGAAATATTCTCCCAGCATTTTGTGGATTGATGCACATCAATAAGACCATCAAACAAATCACCAATGGCCTTAAAGAACTCTGAACTCCACAAATGGAAAGGATCTCCTTTAACTTCTATCCATGTTCCTTCTGTAGTTGATAAATCCAAATTTTTGACTGGAATAACATTGACTGTTGGCCACCAAGGTGTAGGGCGAATAGTCATTCCCTCATACTTCCATGAACCTTGATTGATTAGACGCTCCTTCTCCTTCATAGATGCAGTAAAAAATAAGGCCTTGTTTCTTTCAAATGGTAAAACATCAAAAGCATTATTAATATGGAATCGATAAGATATATCTCGGTCAGTATGCTCCCAATTGAACATAGTTGCAGAAGATTCAATAACTACTGCCTGATTCCAGTCTCCTCTTGATTTAAACCCCAACGAATCCTCAAAGACTACATTACCACCTTGACTAGGGATATTAGCAGATGGAGAAAATCTTCACTAATGATTGATTCTAATGCCACAACAAATCTTTTCCATCTATTATTTCCCCTCTCGGCAGGAAAAAAACAAAACCCTAGATGAATGTTGATAACCTGGAATTATCACCTTGATGAATTCACCATATGAATTATTGCCCCTATCGACAAACACAGGATGATCCCTAGGACCTATCTTCCAATACCAATTGCCATAGAACTTACGTTCTGATTCCTTAGCAAAGGAAAAAGCAACTAAGTTGTTATCTTCTTAGGTTCGAAAACACGAATATCCTGCTTAGTATTTCTCGTTTCTTGTTTAATGAAGACCCCTGTTTTTGCACCCCTAATAGCTTTTGAAAATAATAAGGACTTATATTCAGAAGTAACTCGAAAACCAGAGCCTTAAGTCTTTATTGATTTCTTTTTTGTCACCAGTTTCTAATCGTTTGTATTAGTTTCCAAATCTTCTAATGCTATTGATGGTGATGACCCTCCACGCACAATATCAGACCAAGATCTTGATTGATAAATCCCTGCTGTCAACCCGTACTGCCTTGTCTTGCGTGTCCAACCACTGCTCCTTTGATCCTCTGCTTTCCTGAGTGTAGAAAAATCCCGATCATCATAAACTTCGAAAGAAAAATCGCCTCCGTAAACTCCGTACATTCTCTCCTCTGTCAACGAAACTTGAAGAAACTAACACCGAAAGCTTTTATTTTTGTTCAGAAAAAAATCACCCAAATGTTCACATTAGTTGATTCTAAACAATCGGCTGATATGCACATACACGTCGATCGATCCTAGTTTGATATTATTCGTTGTTGAAGAACATATAATTAGTCGATACGAATATTTCATGTTGACCAGTTCTGATTAATGGAAGAAAAAAAAGGTTATGTTAGTTTCCTAGGATACAATCGGTCATTCATATCGATAAATTCCCAGTTAAGAAAACGTCAATTTATTTTGTTGGTGTTTAGACTACAATCGGTCGATATAAATATTCATATTGACCGGAGCTTGTTAACCCTTTTCTTTGGATGGTTTTTAGGTTACAATCAGCATAAATATCAACCAATATTCTCCGATTGTAGAGTTTTAATTACTTCAATCCGTGGATGTGGATGTATCGATATTGCCGATTGCTGGTTATTTAAGAACATATCTGATTGTTTTGTTAATATATGACTGAACTATACACAAGAACAAAAACCAGTTGTTCTGGCCGGACTTTATGTTAGTTGCATAAGCTCCCAGTTGTTTCTATTATATAATGGGTTAGGTATTCTTGTTTTATAACACAGTCGGCCTATATGGGCACCCACATCCATCGATTTTTTATGTTCTTGGTGAATGGAGAACATCAAACCAACATCGGCATAAATGTGTCATCGTATCCACCGATTTTAGTTTGATGTTCTTAAAAAATCAAATTCTCTTAAATTTTTTCATGTTTTAAAGTTTCATTAACATCAATTAATTTCACAATTAACACGACTAATCAACACTAATTAATCAGGGATATATTAGCCATTAATAAAAATAGGTGGATAAGGATTTTTTAAAATTATTTAAAAATAACCTTATTTTAACTTATCTGGTAGGCCTCCAACTATCCGGGTTTATTAAGGCAGGTTTCTATTTTAACTTGTTAAAGTTACATCCGAATGATATCACTAGCTGTCTAACTAGATATTCTGTTAATTCTTTTTAAATATTATTGTTTTCCCGACATTTTAGTTTAAATGTAAAATATATTCCCTCCGTATTAAATTTTAAGTCCTCTATTCTACTTTCATTTGTCTTAAAATAGTTGTCAGCTTCTGTTTATAATCATATTTTTTCATTAAACTATCAAATATAATTGTTTTTAATAGGACCCAATTTGAAATCTTAAATAATATTTGTATAATTAGGAAATAAAATATCTTTCTTAGTTATACTTCATTCATTTTAAAAAATAAAATGATATTTGTATAATTATGAAACAATCTTCATTTACATTCTTTTTTATTAAAAACTACCGAATATATAATATTATTACATACTAAACATGTTTACTTTTAACTATAATATTAATTTAACATTAATATAGGCAGTTTTGTAAATTTCTACAATATTTTTAAAATCTTGACTTTTTCAAACCGGACTTATAATATACGACGGAGGGAGTACTAAAATTCTTCTTCATTTCATAATAAATAAAATATAAATAACTAAAATCAATGGAAAGATACGAGCGGAATATTGTTTGTTCTAAAAGAGTTAGGAATTAACAGAACGACTTACGCCATTTTGATTGACAGGAGCCCTTTTTTAGCACAAACTATTTACGGGACGTCAAGATGCTAAAAGATGCCATAGTATAATTTATTTATAAGAGTAAGTCTAGCGATGGAATCCAAGCTATCAAAAATTGGAAAATGTGTGCAATGTTCAGTATAATGACTTTTAAGTTGGATCATCCACACTTTATTCAAGGGATGTTTTAAGATTATACGAAAGATACTTTAAAATCTAAACTAAAATGCCAATTTGAATTGCGTTTATCGTTAGTTTTATGGGCCAAGATTGTATATAATGATACTTTAAAAGCCAAACTAAAATGCCAATTTAAATTGCGTTTATCGTAGTTTTGTGGGCAAGATTGTATATAATTTGAAATGACGCTATTTCGGATATAAAAGATTTAGAGAAATAAGATAACAATCCTTTTTTAATGGACTTAGGGTTGTGAGAGTTCATTAAAAAAAGTTGTGAAATTGGGTCAAAATATTTTTAAACTGTAGTTGTAAGATTGGGTCAAAATATTTTTAAACTGTAGTTGTAAGATTAACGGGTCATCTAGTTTATCGCTATAACCGGCCGGCTCATCCGGTTTGCTAAATTTAAAACAGTTTTTAACAAAGTCACTAGATCGAACCAAACCGGAAATATAACCGATTTTGTTGGTTCACTGGTCTGACCGGTCCGATTCTGATAAACTGGGCTACAAGAGCATATACAGATAGTATCAGATCGATCATTCCCGAAGATTTTAAGTTGCAATTTTAGTGCAACACGAAATTTCGCACTTTCTAAATTCCCCTTGATGCCATGCTGCAGGGACACAATTAAAGTGTGGTTAATCTCGGCTATCTCGGCCGATTTTATCACGAGATCTCGGATTTCGGTAGTTTCCACGAATAGCAAGTATCGGCCGAGACGATAATTTAACGGGAATCTCGTCCATCTTGGCCGAAATTACGTTACCGATAATCTCGGCTAAGGGTATAATTTTAAGAGATAGATCAGAGACTTGAAACGAAAAATCAAAAACTATCCTAAATCGATGTAAAAAAGTCAGACCTACTAGCATTAATCCACAGTTTCCCAATGAAAAGAACATTCGATCAAGAAGAGGAAACTAATTTTCAAATTCCTCCCACAAATTAACAAAAATTCCTTATGCTGAACTAGTGGATGAAGAAATTTGACACAAACTGTTAGATGATCAGATGTAGATAAGCTTTGGATATTTTCCATTAAAAAGAAAAGATGCAGATAAGATATTTAGCGTCTTGGAATGATATGATTTTTGGTTATTCATGATCATACTAGAGGAAGTAATTAACTTCGACCCAACGTTTGTATTAGCAAAATCTTCGAGTGTTAGAAAAAAGAATAATGTCTACTTCATCAGTAACGAACCTCATCGGTGTTTCTGTTCCTTTCTCATGCAATAGAAATGCTTGCATTTTAGAAATCACCCATTAGACCGGTTGGGGATGGAGGGAATAACTCTGTTAGGATCAGATCCATTACAGGTAGAGAACGACAAGGCAACCTTGATCACTTGCAGAAGGAAAGCAAACCTCAACCTGCTCAACCAAAGAGATTTGCCCAAGTTACAGCCCTTGTAGGTTATGAGACAGATATCCAACAGCAAGAACAGTTGAACAAATGATGGATACAATGGAGAGAAGAGTTTTGAAAACATGTAGCTGACGTGTTTAATAAATTAACATGTCATGTACTTTGTATACTCGTAGTGGCTCTGGAAACATCCGACTAATTTTGCACTGTGCAACCAATTCTTATGATAAGTCAAAACATCCAACTAATTTTGAGTACGATAGTGCAACCAATTCTTATGATGTGGGTAGTTGTCCTACCTCTTGCACAAATGACACTTTCTTATTAGTCACGACTCATGAGCACATTTTGGATATCCAGATATGATTTGACATGCGTCATATATGTTTCCTATACATCATATGACTGCTTTTTTAACACGCTAGTATTTAAGCAAAATCTCGGCCATTTTATATTGAGATGACATGACTTAGGCCAATCACATTGCTAACAGGGGATACTAAATTACCTAAGAAGGTATCTGATACTCCCTTCGTTTAAGGTAAAGAGTTATTTTTTTTTAAAATGTTTGTTCCAACAAAAGAGTTATTTTCATTTTCAATATAACAAACTTTCAAAACTACCCTTATTATTTTAAGAAATGTTATTATTCTTATTATAAAGATATATGTAGTATTAAACTTTTTGTTAGGGTATATCTGGAAATAAATTACAAAAGTTATTTTCTCTCATCTTGCCTTAACAATTGTGCAAATAGGAAAAATAACTCTTTTCCTGAAACGGAGGGAGTATTATATAATGCAACTTATTTTCCACTTTATATAGAATTGTTGGTTCTGCAACAATAAAAAACTAAAAACAAATGATGTTAATGTTAAATAAAACTTCTGAAATTTAAACACTGATTTAAGGACAGAGTCACTTAATCATCAAAGTGGCGTTAATACAATAGTTCACCGATACGCCTTAAAAATGAGTGATGCTAAATACCTAACAATGAAGTCGTGTCCAGGATAAAACTGGCCGATACAAGTATTGTATAGCACTACAATACTTGTCCACTCAAACGAACTCACCATCAAGATGAAGGAAAGAATTAAACAAGCAAATGCGCAAACAAAGCAAGAAGGGGGAAAACAGCTAGGGATAGTAGTCTGCTATGGGATGAATTGAAATAAAGAAAATGATTTTCTTTTATAGGCAAAGAGGAAGAGAGAAATCAGCCCAACAATTAATTTTGTGTCGACATAATGTTGTAAATCTGTGTCGACATAATGAAGTAAATTTGTGTCGACATAATGAAGTAAATATGTGTCGACATAATGATGTAAAGAAAAAACGGGCAGAAAATGTCGACACATGTTGTAAATAAAACTAGATTCACTGGGACAGACGCCCCCCATTAAGACAAGATTTATTTTTTAAAATTAAATTCGTTAAGGAAATAATTCAAAAGTATTTTGTCCAAAAAGATAAGTCTTGGTTGAACCATACCCATACCCACACCCGAACCGAGCCCGAGCCCGGCTCGCCCGCCCGTACAGACGACGACGGCGTGCGTGCTTCGGTGCGAAGCACCGCGCGTGTGTCAAATATGTGGTTACACCATCTAGCCCATTGCCTAAGTCTTCTCCTCCACACAAAAGTGTGTTGACCCAAAGGGCCACTCTTAGATGCAATTTTTTTAGTAATATGGAGAGGCAACATCTTTAGGTTCTCCTATGTGGGACTAAAAGTTTCATTCACAGTTAGCGAAAATGAGCTAGTGTCCTTAGTGACCCTTAGGTCCTAAAATCCATTCCTACCAAGACCAAGAAACAAAACATTAAAAATCATTTTCTCCAACAATCCCCCACATGAATGAGAAATCGATAAAAAATCAGAAAACGAGAAATACCACTATAGGCAAGAGGTGTCCATAAGGTCTTGAACCTTTGCTTAATGAGAAATTACTGGAACTACTTGATAGACAGTCAAGGCGATGTCTTGAACTGCCATCGTTTGGTGTAGTTCATCAATAACTTCCACGCGTGATATCTCTCTAGGTGATGTCAAGTTCGTATCGTTGTCCATTTTTGCCATGGACGTATCCTGTTTCTCATAATGCTCTAGGGAATTAGCTTTATTCTCATAAGAAGCGTCCCACTTCCATATTCAGATAGGTGAGTTCCATCAACAATGTGTTATACTCCACTTCAATCTTAAATTGAAATTATAAAACTCATTAAGACTTAATAAAACGTCATCATTCACATGCAGTCACACTATCACGTCTACACCATAGGGAAGGGACAGAGAATAAAATTCTATGATAGTGTTTCCTATAACCCACCACAAATTAGTTATCTCATTTAAAACCTTGATCTTGGAAACTCCAGTCAGCAAGGTTGAGTATCCTTCATGGAAAGTTTATTTAATGAGCTTAAGCCTCATCCCCCTCGATGCATTACTAACTATCTCCTTGGAAAAACCTTTCGTCAAAGGGTTTGTGATATTCTCCTTAGACCTCACAAAGTCAACAAAAATAACGCCAATTGAGATTAGTTGTTTTCAGGGAATTATGTCTTTTACGAATGTGTATAGACTTCCCATTATAGTTGTTGTTTTTAGCATTAGCTATTGCAGCTTGACTATCACAATGTAAAGATATAGCTGGCACAGGCCTATGCCAGAGAGTAATGTCTTCTAAAAAGCATCTTATCCAAGCGGCTTCCTCTCCTGCTTTATCTAACGCAATAAACTCCGATTCCATAGTAGATCGAGCTATACATGTCTGTTTAGAACTTTTCCAAGATACAGACCCACCTGCTAGAGTGAAAACATATCCATTTGTAGACTTTGACTCCTATGAGTTTGATATCCAGTTTGTATCACAAAATCCTTCAAGGACGACATGGTACCTCTCATAATTCAAACAAAAGATAAAAGTGTACTTCAAGTACCTCAACACTCTAATAAGTGCATCCAAATGCTCCTGCCCTGAATTACAGGTATACCTACTCAACCTACTCACAACATAAGCAATGTCTGGTCTCGTACAGTTTATCAAATACATCAGACTTCCTATAACACGTGAGTATTCAAGTTGTAAAACTCCATTACCCTTATTCTTTTTGATTCTACAACAAGGATCATATGGAGTACAAGAAGGTTTACAATCAAACTGATTATATTTTTTAAGCACAGATTAAAATAATGAGATTGACTAAGACTACATCCATTAGAATTTCTTTTAATCTTCATCCCAAAGATCACATCATATGGGACTAAGTATTTCATGTCAAAGTTCTCATTTAGCATGTTCTTAGTGGAATTAATTACATCCATGTTTGTACCAAGTATAAGCATATCATCAACATACAAGCATACAATCACACATCCATCATTCTCAAGTTTTATGTAAACACACTTGTCAGATTCATTGATTTTAAAACCACTAGAAATCATTACATGATCAATTTTTTATTCTACTGTTTAGGTGCTTGTTTCAAACAATACAAAGTTTTTTTCAGTTCACAAACTTTGTTTTCACAACCTTTCACTACAAAACCCTCAGGTTGGTCAATGTAAATTTCTTCATCTAATTCACCATTTAGAAAAACTGTCTTTATATCTATTTGATGTATCTCTTATTTATGAATGGCGGCAATAGCAATTAACATCCTAATGAACATAATTCTCGTAACAGGTGAATAAGTATCAAAGAAATCTACACATTCTTTCTGTTTATAGCCTTTAGCTAACCTAGTTTTGTATTTTTCCACAATCCCATCTACCTTACATTTCCTTTTGAAGATTCATTTACAACCTATGGGTTTACACCCTAAAGGTAAGTCTACAATCTCCCATGTACTGTTCTGTATGATGGAATCTATTTCACTAATGGTAGATTCTTTCCACCATGGCGCTTCAGAAAAAGTCATGGCTTCTCTATAAGTCTGTGGACTAGTCTCATCTAAGCATGTTATGAAGTCTGGCCAAAAAGATTTTTCAGTTCTAAGCCTTTTACCTCTTCTAGGCTCAAATTCAACTTCATCTTTCTCTAAAGGTAATGTATGAATGGTCGAAAGGACATCTAGGGGATCAACACATATCATGTGAGAATCAAATTTCAATGAAAAAAATATTTCTGAAGAACACATCATCCCTAGATTCCATAATAGTATTCACACCAATTTCAGAAATTTTAGAACTTACAACCATAAATCTATATGCAGTAGTATTCACAGGATACCCTATGAAGACACCATCAACAGTTTTGGGTCTTTTCTTAGTTCTCTTAGGAAGAGGAATGAAAACCTTATCCAAACACCCCCACACTTTGAAGTATGCATAGTCTACCTTTCCATAGTTCATATGGAGTTTTATCTGATCCTTTAAAGGGTACTCTGTTCAGGATATAACAAGCTGAGAGGACGGCCTCCCCCCACAAGTTTGCCGGTAATTCTGAATTAATCAACATGACATTCATTATCTCCTTAAGGGTTCGGTTCTTCCATCCAGCCACTCCATTAGATTGTGGTGAAGAAGGAGGAGTGATCTCATGAATAATGCCATGTTGTGAGCAAAATCATCCTATAGGAATTTCATACTCACCACCACGGTCAGACCTAACTCTTTTAATGGTAATATTTAATTGGTTTTCAACTTCAAGTTTATACATCTTAAAGGCTTCTAAGGCGTCTTCCTTACCCCTGAGCAAGTATACCTGACAGTACCTGGTACAGTTATCTATGAAAGTTAAACCATTGATCTATAATTTACATGTCTAAGTCTACCATGCCAAACTTTTAATGACACACAAACATAAGCAGGAGAACCATTTTATTCTTTTCATTAGAGGTTACATTAAGTTTATAAAGACCCTCAGTCTTATAACCCTTACCCACATAATCCTTACCCTTAGTGACAACAACTTTGTCAGATTCAATTATAATTTTAAAACCTTTATCATCTAAACACCACAAGAAACAAGATTTTTACAGATGTCCAGAACATGAAAAACTTCATTCAATGTGAGAGTCTTGCCAAAAGTGAGCTTCAGCTTAACTTTGCCTTTTCCTGCAACCTGTGCTGCAGACGAGTTGCCCATGTAGAGTTTCTCCCTTTCCCCTACCTTCTGATAGGAGGTGAACATATCTTTGTTTCCACATATATGCTTGGTAGAACCAGAGTCTACCCACCAGTCTCTCACATTGGTTACCCAATTAACTTCAGACACCGTACCTGGAAAACTCGTTCTTGTTGTTTTCAACCAAATTAGCATTGTTTTTCTTGTTATTAAAGTCTTTACGTTTTCTACAGTAAATTGCCATATGGAAAGGAATTTCACAAACATAACAAGCACCCTTAATTTTACCAATGCCATATTTGGGTTTTTGAAACATACCTTTTTTGTGAGGACCAGGCTTAGGGTTGCGTTTGTTGCTCTCACCCTTTTCAGTATTGGAAGACTTGTGTTCAATTAGATGAGCCTTGTTGGACATGTCCCTTGCATAAGATACGTTCTTGTCTTTGGAGCACATTAACTCTTCCACTTGAATCTTCTTACCTAAATCAACCTCAGACCAAGAAGACGGTAATTTCTCAATCACAGCAGACACTTGAAAAGTTTCATCTATCACCATGCCTTCAGCAAGAATTTCATTGATAATATGCTGAATTTCAAGGAATTGATCAACCACAAATTTGTTATTCGACATTTTATATCCTAAGAACCTAGCTACCAAGAATTTCTTACTTCCAACAGTTTCAGCTTGGTATATTGCCTCTAAAGCATCCCATAAATCAAAAGCAGAAAAATTCTCTTTTGCATTGTAAAAATCATATAGTGCATCCTCTAAGCAATTCATAATATGATTTTTAGTCATATAGTTTTTCCTAACCCAACTGTACAATTCCTTTCATTTCCAGCATCATTCTAACTCTCATCAAAAGATTTCAGAACAAATCTAGCATATGAAAACTCTCAAAAAACAACATCTTTGATTTCCATCTTTTGAAATCCTTCCCACTGAATTTTTCTAGTCTCTCAACATCATTTTTTCACATTGTTACAGAAGAAAATATGGTGTTAAGATTGTTGGTTCTGCAATAATAAAATACTGAAAACAAATGATGTTAACGTTAAATAAAAAATCTGAAGTTTAAACACTTATTTGAGGGCAGAGTTACTTGATCATTAAACTATCCTTAACACAATAGTTCACCGGTACGTCTCAAAAATGAGTGATGCTAAATACCCAATAGTGAAGTTGTGTCCAGGATAAAATTGCCCGATACAAGTATTGTATAGCACTACAATACTTGCCCACTCAAACGAACCCAACAACAAGATGAAGGAAAGAAATAAACAAGAAAATGCGCAAACAAAACAAGAAGAGAGGAAAAGAGCCAGGGATAATAGCCTGCTCTAGGATGAGTTGAAATAAAAAAAATACTTTTCTTTTATAGGCGAAGAGAAAGAGAGAAATCAGTCCTACAATTAATTATGTGTCAACATAATGTTGTAAATCTGTGTCGACATAATGAAGTAAATTTGTGTTGACATAATGTTGTAAATATGTGTCGACATAATGATGTAAAGAAAAAACGGGCAGAAAATATCGACACATGTTGTAAATGAAATTATATTCACTGGGAAAGACGCCCCCCATTAAGACAAGATTTATTTTTGAAATTAAATTCGTATAAGTCTTGGTTGACCCACACCCGAGCCCGAGCCCGGCCTGCCCGACCAGACGACGACGGCGGAAGCGTGCGTGCTTCGGTGCGAAGCACCGCGCGTGTGTGAAATATGTGGTTACACCAACTATCTCATTGCCTAAGTCCTCTCCTACACACAAAATTGTGTTGATTCAAGGACCAGTCTTAGATGTAATTTTCTTAGTAATATGGAGAGGCAACATCTTTAGTTTCTCCTATGTGGGACTAATGGTTTCATTCACAATAAGTGAAAATGAGTTAGTGTCCTTAGTGATCCTTAGGTCCTAAGATCCATTCCTACCAAGATCAAAAAATAAAACATTAAAAATTATTTTCTCCAACAGTAATTTGGTACATTCTCTGGTAATTCGGTTTCCTTGTTAGTAGCCATGTTCCCCCATAGAATTTGGTTATGCTCGTTCAACCAAAGATGACACCTCTAAATCTTACTTGCGGATCATTTAACATTATCTGATTTATCACCTAAATAATTGTAGGTTTTCATGGAGTAACCTACATCACATATGTCAAATTCATTCTAACTTTAGTCAGACTAAGGACAACTCTTATGGAGAAAAAATTCATTTATATTTTTTTGATGATCTATATCTTAGAGACCAAAAAATATCACTAAGGATGATTTTAACATCTATATCTTTATGCTATCAAAAGATAATCACGTAAATTTAAAGAGATCGTTACGGTGTAAAAATCGATTACCTATATATTTATTTTTTATTTTTATTTTTTCATCCGGTAAGAGAATGACCGGATAAGAGTTTATTTTTTATATTTACGCTATACGTAATTAAAGACTAATTATCCGTTCCAGATGTGCAACAATATTTTTTGTTGCAATTAATGACGGAACATGTTCGACTTAAAAACTATTATAAACGTTGTAACTCCAAAATTTAAAAAGAACATTGGAATACGAATCATCCAATCACTGAAGAGCTGGATGAGTTTAGATTAATTTGTTTTTAGACTATCCGGACAACAAGTGACCGAATGTATCATCTTTTTGGTTTATCCATGATGAATTTTAACTCCACTTAAAGATCCGTGTGTATACATGAATACTCTTTAAGTTTAAATTATGAATAATTTTACTAGCGGATTGCTTAACAGTGAGCATAATAATACGGCAGAATCGATATCACATAAATCATAGGTCAGTCAGACACCTAATTGTTGTTGGAAATAAAAATGACTAATACTAAAATTAAGAGTTTATTATTTAAAATGATTTTTTGTTATTATAATTAACTTGATGGGTGCTAGGATCACTAGTCCAAACTTGGGTGGAATTATAATCATCCATTTTCACTTCTTAGTGAATGAGAAACCTTTGGTTGTCCCACATTGGGCAAACCAAGGAGGAAGTTCATGCATATTACCACAAACGTTCTATATAAGGAAAAGAACTAGTGGATTGGATATGGACTTGGGAAATGGACTAGTGGGCAAATGCATACATGTGCGGTGCTTCGCACCGAAGCACTGCGGGCTTGCGGTGCTTGCGTGTGCTTTTGGCGTGAGCCTTGGCGCGACCTTGACGTGTGCTTGCCGCGTTCCTGCGAGTGCACATGTGTACCCATCAATGAGAAAACGTTTTTTTTTTTTTTTAAAATAAATATTTTACCGTTTTGAATTAAATGAAAAATAAAATCATAAATATTTTTTTAATTAAAAATCTTAACGTTTTGTTTTAATGGGGATTTAATATTTCAAATTAATTTTTTCACCGTTTTAAAACTCAAAAGATTACTTCTCCTATAAAAGAACAACAATGCTAAGGTTTTCGTTTACCCCAGTCACAGCCACTGTCCTGACGAGCCAACGAGCTTTGCTAGCTGGGTTGGTATCAGGTGATTTTATCCTGAATTCAAGTTTGTCACTGAAAGGGTATAGCAGCATCTTCCTGAAGGTGTACCTGGCAAATATTGAGTTAAGGGAAGTCTGTTGAACATGCGACTTCACCTCTCTGTGCTTGAGTGTGTGTACTGCTTTATTCTAACCCTCCCTTAATCATTTTCAAGTTCTCTGTTGTTTGTGTTTCTCTGTTACATGAAGGTACTTATCCAACAATTGCACCTTCAGATGACGAGTCAACAAAAACAAACACTTTCTGTATGAGTCCATCTTTGCCTACCAGAGGCTATCAGTCTCATGTTCTCCTTTCCATTTACTGTGTCACTGTTACAAACTTCCGCCCCATGTTGCTCTGCATTTATAAGTTTTAGGTGCAAGAGCCGAAAAACTTGACTCATTCATTCATTCATTCAAGATAATCATTCATTTCAAGTTATAGCAATTAGAAAGAGAAAGAAAGAAATTGACTGTTTCTTTCTTCACAAAAAAAAACTGTTTCAACTTTCCCTTGAGGTTTTTAAGAGGGGGGAGGTAGAGATAGTGACACTGAATAAGTTGAAACCATGTCTGAATTGACATCGTCAATTTGCTTGTCAATTTGCTTGAGCTGTTATTATCAGATCATGTTAATTTGCTGAATTAACAAAACAAAAAGAACACAATTATAGTCACAAGTATATTTGTTTGGTATCTCTCGTTATTACAAAGTATAGATATTCAAGTTTATTCAATGAATAAACAAACATTGATTCCATTTACAGCTTGAACGTGATGTATCCCTAAAAACGAAACATGACTGTAAAATTTTTATCATTGACTGATTAGCAGCGGCAGTGTGGTTATCAATTAAACATGAGTTTATCACGAGAATCAAAGGTTTAATTAAACTAGAAACATCGGTTGAAAAGGAAACTAGAAACATCGCCCCATTAATCACTTTCTCAAGAAAAAAAAGAGAGAAAGAAATGGTTATAGAAATAGAAAAGGAATAATGATTGGAATGCCCCAATTTGGGGGGTCAAAGTCTTATTTCTGCCCCGACAAAAAAAAATAAACAAAAATGCTCCAATATGGTAGTTTTTCGGTTAAGTTGAAGTTTTTTTTGCATATTTTTGAGACATTTTTGCTTATTTTTATTAACAGATTGAGGCATTTATGTCCCAACTTAACCGAAAAACTAACATATAGGGATATTTTTTGTTTATTTTTTTTCGTCGGGCCAGAAATAAGACTTGACCCCCAAATTGGAGCATTCCAGTCATAAGCCTGATAGAAAAGGAGGCTCACGTGAGGAATAGGTGAAGACAAAAAGGTATGGACTATGATAAATGGATAAAGCGTTACGAGTATTGAACCTAAACTACATAAACCAGAGTTTAAAATCTGTATGCATTGCACGGGAAACAGAACAATTAAGAGGTCAAGTCATTTTGTTCGTCAGGTGTAAGCAATTTGTTGCAGTTCCGGAGAGAAGATAAGGGGAGTTAATATTTATTAGCAAAGTGAATAGAATCATAGATAGATTAGATAGGTAGATAGAGTAGAGCAAGGGATGTTAAAAGGATGTGGGGGGAAGAAATTAAGATAAATAGGATCGTTTTCATCTCAGTCACACTGTGTCCTCTCATGTTATGTTGGTTGACCTAAAGACACTCCCGTCTTACAAGCTTACAACGTTCACATGGGGGATAGGACCGGCCTAGTTGTTTTGCTTATTGTCCCATTCCTTCTTTCTTCTGCCTGCTTACGATTGCTAGCTCAATGCTCTGATCAAGCAGTAGTACTAATTGGTTTAACCCAAATACCAATAAAAGATGACAAGTATGCATAAGATAAGATGCACCCAACTGTTTTGAATATTCACCTATTTCGCATAGGGTGGTCCATATGGGGTTGATACAAATGACAGTGTTAATGGTTTTTTGACACTATTGATCGCATCAAATATTTTATCTAACCCCTTCTCATGCTCTATCCATTTCTTTGCTCACTCTTTTCCATGTGCATCTTCCTTCTCAAGCGACATTCTGACATGCTTTGATGTGCATGGTATAGAAAGAAAAACATTAAGAAAAACATTCTCCCAAAGATGCTTGTGTACCATGCACATGGTTTTCTTAAATTCAACAGTCTAGCCTGCTAGCTAGCTAGGTAACTTGATGAGTTATGGTCAAGCCAATGAGTGGCGACGGAGGAAAGGAATAGCGTCTTAATTACGAGAAGGTATGTGCGGTAAATAGGTACAGATATGCAAAATGTCCTCGAATTTAGGTACCCCACATAAGAAAAGAATTTACGTTTCTAGCAAACTAGTAGACATGAACTATTGGTAGATTTAAGGCTCTTGGGCGATATAACTCGGAGTCTTGGCATATTTATGGGAACTCGAAATGAGGTAAAACTTCCACGGTAAGTTGTTTGCAGGATTGAATAGTGAATGAACAACGTGGAATGCAGAGAAAGAGAATAAACTGGAATCTTACCAAAGTACCAAGTCCCGAATATAGTACGGCAGTACTAACTGCTGCTGAGCAACATGTATATTCGATCAAGAACATGGCACCAACTTTTCCTCTAGCTGAATTTGTCAGTCTATATGATTTATATTACGTCATTGTAAGATTACTCTAATTAAGATCTGTAATCTAGGAAGTTGGCATGACTACTAATCTACAATATTATGCTCGATCTCGAGTATCAATGTTGTGGGCGCCAACAACATGCACAATAGAGTGACCAGTCCCCAGTATGTGGGCAGTATTAGAATTAAAGAAAGATATTCATAAATTTGTCAAATCTATACTAGAAAAACAATATTATTAAGAAACAAAAAGAGTTTTTAGCTGAAAAAAAGGTAAGAAAATCAAGAAAAAGATCGAAAACAAAAGGAACAAATAGATTGAGAAAACCCCGAAAAAATGTAACAACAATCACTTTTTAGGGTTTTAACTGGATCCATACATGAGTAGGACTCAAGTCATAGACCGTAGTAGTTCTCTTTTAAAAAAGAGAAAATTGGAAATATATCCTGGATTTGAACTATCAATTAAGGGATATGTCCTGTAACGGTCGAAATTAAGGGATATGTCTCAGCCGTCTATTTTTTCCATTAAATATATATTTTTAGACAGTTATGCCATCCACACATAAAATATTTAATGGTTAATATATCCCGGATTTATAAAATTGATCATGATGGTGAATGATTGACGGAAGCGGGGGTTGATTTAACGAAAAAAATATAAAGTTGATCAAGGACATAACTGTTTAAAAATATGTATTTAACGAAAAAAATGGACGGCTAAAACATATCCCTTAATTTTGACCGTTACAGAACATGTCCTCAACTGATAATTTAAATCTGGGATGTATTCTCGGTGCCCCTCTAAAAACTCAACTTCAATTGGAGATGATAAAGAGATCTAATAAGCTAGGTAGGGTTTCAGAAAGTTGAGACTGCAGTGACTTATATGAAAAATGATAGAGCATATGATTGAATGACATGTGGTTTGTTGTGTTGGTTGTTATGGTACATGTTATGGACCCATTGTGTCGATGTTATTTATACTGTATACAAAAAATAAAGTAAGTACGCTTACTAGCCACATTTTTTTAATCATAGCCTTCTATTATTCCACATGCAAATTAATCATGGAGGATTATATGAATTAATCTTAATGTTATGAAAAATAACAAATTTAAAATTTAAATTATTTTGGTTGTTTATATCCTTTCAAATTTAAATATATCTCTTTCAATTGGTGAGTTTATGGAACAAAAACGGCTAAGATGCCTTTATCTGTGGATGGTTAAGGTGCGTCTATCATTGGATGCTGATCTTTCAGAGATAAATCCAGATTTTTATTTGAACAATAATAAATAATTTTTTTTATCATAATCACATTGGTACAACATCTGGTACACACAAACTTAGATCATTTACCATTTTTGGATTATGCATATTGTGGATCATGGGCATATTTTTAGGTTATCATAGCATATAATGATACAAATTCTAGATCATCAGGCAAACTCGAACCAAGATGAAAAATTTAGGCCATAAGTTGTATTTTAGGTCACGAGGCAGAATTAAGTTCATAATGCAGTATTCTTGTGGCAAATTTTAAGTTGGCATGCTTCCATATCAAATAAATATCCATACATGAGAGAAAAAACAATGCCCAGATAAAAAGGGGATTGATGGACGAGTCTAGGGTTTGATTTTCAAGATCTTTTCCCTACAATGGCATATTAGACCATTGATGATATGATGTTAGATCTAGACTTTGTAAACTTTGCGGTGTATTCTCATGCTAGTGCTCTACTTATTTATGGAAAAATTAAGATTTGGTCCTATTTTAGGTGGTCCTTAGGGATGTCAATCCCAATCCGAAATCCGATAGTTGTTTCCGAAAATTTGGGATCCTATAGGATATTATCCGATATAGCGGATATCGGATGTCGGAAACGGATATTATATCGGATATTTTAGTGTTATCGTAACGGAACCGGATGAACCAGTATCCATCCGATAACATCCGATACTGATAAGAGTCGTAAGTAAGACTAAACCTAACCGATAGGTGCATTATTTTTATTGTTTAGTTACTCTAATTCATTGAATTCTTGTTAGTTTTCATATCATTATGCCTTGATTTTTTTTGTTTATGAGTTTCTTAGGAGTTTTGAAGTATATTCAACCAAAGAAGAGGAAAAGAGTTCATTCCGGCATAAAAAGAAGAGGTTAAAGGATGGAAATACAACTTTGAAACAAGAGTTCCAGGAAGATTTACGGTTGGGAAAGTACCCCAAACCCAACTGTAAAAGAAGTTGTTTTTGGAGGAAAATTCCAGGAGGATTTACGGCTGGGTCTGGACTCTCAAACCCAACCGTAAAATTGGTTGAAAAATCATAATATTTTGTCAACTCCATATTGTATATAATTGAAAGACGAAGGCAACCCAAAAAGAATGAGGTCAATCGGACACCGTATGAGGGAGATATGATCAAAATAGTGAAGTGCAAAAAAGTATCCAGGAGGAATTACGGTTGGATTCTTGGCTCGCACCCAACCGTAAACCTGGAGAGTTTTGGGAGCGAATTTTTGTGACATTTTTACGGTTGGGTTTCTTGGCTCGAACCCAACCGTAAAACTTGGTGTTTTTGGGTGATATTTTTGTACCAGAGTTATGGTTGGGTTATTGGCTCGAACCCAACCGTAAAAGGGGGAGTTTTGGAACGTGTATGGGCTTCCAAAACAAGGAAAACATGGTCCCAGAAGCATTAAAAACCTAGATTTCGTGGATATTATAAAAAGAGACATCCAAGACATTAAGAATACATCTTTTAAACAAGAAGAACACAAGGAGAACGGCTTGGAGAGCAATTGATCATCACAATACCGAGGGTTTGCTTTACTTGCTTTCTTGTTTATTTTCTATGGATTTTGAGAAACCCATGATGAACTAAACCTTTCTTATTGGTTAGGGATGTAGTCCTAAGTTGGAAAACATGTTTATTAATTGAATGGCTCATTCTCATATGTTCATAATCTCTTCAATATCGCTTATGTTTTACCGTTAATAACGCCTTGTATGATGGATTGATTGTTTGTTTAAGTTGCAAATTAGATGAGCATGTATTGACATCTATAGCTAAACTAGGGTTTTCGATCCGGAATTGTCGAAGGACCCTTGTTACAAGTAGTATAACATAGTTGTTAACGACGGGATGTTGCCATGCAATTATGTGTAGAAGCGTGACCTAGGTTAAATCCGAGTGGCACTTGCGCCGGATTGCTTAGAATGACCTCGAATCACAAAGACCATTGCTTTCATTGGGTTAAACTTGAGTGGCTCTTGCGCCAAGTTATTTGGTGAAAAGGATTCAAAAAGTGGCGCTTGCGCCTTTGATGATAATAGGAGTTTTGTCGGAGTAAGCCTGCGATAGGATGCTTTAGGGTTATTGATATTGAGGATGCATGAATGTTGAGTATGATTTGATTGATAACATGTTGGAAGATGGAAGATGAACTCTCTAACCAATATTCTTTATCTCTGATATTCGTTTAATCTATTTGCTTTAGTATAATTTAGTTTTATCTATCGGGAAGTACTTATCTATGGTAATGTCTCAGTCAGAATGAAGAGATAATACTTATCTGTTTCATATCTATCGGGAAGTAGTGACATGGGAGATAGACCGGTCATGACTGTTGCCTTTCAGTTATTCGGCCACTCTACCCCCTTGGTGTGTCAATTGGAGAGCACACGTAAACACTTTCAGTTTTAAGATAGATGTCCCTGGGAAGGAATGGTTGTGGTAGTTGTAGGCCATATCTGGTTATTGGCAGGGTCGAACGAAGGGATTGAGTTACTTCACTTCCCCTGAAAAATGGGTCTGGTAACGATCACTCTGTTGCAGCACGGCGCTAGGGCCGGTAACATTACATATGTCGCTTAGGTGCTACCATATCACGGGTAACTGAATAAGGACTAACGGGCGGTCAGTCCTCTTTACATGGGCCTCATCTCATGCAGGGAATCATTCTTTTCTTTCAGAACTCTCCAGGAAGAACGAATTAGGACGGTCTGATGCTTTGGACTTCGGAGAAGATTCTAGACAAAGGCCTTTTCAAACGCAAGAACATACCAGAGACTAGGTGGCTTGTCAAGTGGGTGGGCCTTCCAACAAAAGATGCAAATTGGGTTGACGCAGAGGCTCGCTACCCCGATTTCAACGCCTGAGGTCAGTAGGGGAGAGGCTTTGTTACACCCAACGCAGCATTTCACATTCAAGTAGTCCAATATCATTATTCAAGCCCATATCATATATACGTATCAACCCATTGTCTTTTTCCTGAGTATTGCTATTGGTTATAGAATATCCTTATGGTCACGTGCTGGTCTCGTGTCTATCAGCAAGTGTTTCCCTAAAAGATTGCATGTTAGGAATGGGCGTTGCGTCATTTCAATGAAAACCAACTTTCCTTTTTTGTTATGTTATTTCAAAGGACTTAACACTTGGAGATTTGAAGAGGCACTCAAGTGCTTGAACTTCAAGGAGAAATAAAGAGAAGCTCTTCGTTGGGTGGTCCCCCCAGAACCCAAAGGACATGGGATTTGGGATATGAGACGCGTGTCTGGAAAGGAATCAACCTAATATTTCTTTTGTCTCCCGCCTGACACAGTTTGACACGCAGTGATACCTGATTGGCTCAAAATCAATAGTTGTAGAAATAATTGCTTGCATTCAAACAAGCATGCGAGAAAAAGCAAGTGTCTAATCAGATAGGCCAAACTTCTTTTTCTTAAGCGAGGACTATGATGGCGAGTGACGATTGACCAATGAGAGTTTCATCCTGTAGCTGGGTAAAAAGAAGCAAGTTAAAGACGATTAGGCAGGGTAAGACGAAGTCCACGGGATGACACATGGTTGTATTAGTCAGATTTTTTCTGGAGATTGATAATTAACTGAGCGTGCTTTGAAAGCTCGTGACAGAGTACTCTCTGACGGATTCACTCTATTATTACCTCCTATTCCTGAGGGAGTTATCGGGATTTTTAGCAGATACTCAATTTTTCCTTAACCGAGTTCGATTAAGAAAGGACATTGACCATTAGTCGAAAATTAATAAGTCTTATATATTCGGAAAGTTCTCGACAAGATTTATTTAAAGAGTACCAATTGTACTATTTTTCAAAGCTTTAATCTTTGTGGTATTGGTAATGGTAGTTCATATTCAAGAATGAACACCATTATACAATATGATAGTTCATTTCTAGCATTTCATTTTGTATAATAAACTAGTAATATTGGCAGTTTATTCTAGTAGTTCATTTTGTATAATGAACTCCTAATTCTAGTAGTTTATTTTGTAGAATGAACTCGTAAATCGTGTAATTTTATAGAATGAACTCGTAGACCGTGTTTAGGAGCTTGGATATCCCAACCTAAGTTGGGATATCTCAAGAGAGAGAAAAATGGTCAAAAAGTATTTGTCTTTTCCTTATTCCAAGTTTGGATTAAGATAGTGAATCATTCCTTAATTTTCAGAGGAAAAAAAACAACTAGGTTTATGGTAATCCTGTGATTACCTTTTCTCCCTATTTCCTCGTCTAGGATAGAGCAATAAACTCTCCCAATATGAAATTCGTGCACTTTCGCATCGTTCATTACTACTCATGTTTTTCACCTTTTTCTTTCCTATAAATCAAAAAAATTTCATAAATCGGAAGAAAATAACAATCCCTCGTAATACAAAAGAAAGGATAACAATTTTTATTTCGGAGGTGTTGAAAAATTGAGAAGCCATGGCGGATTTTTTTAATCTCCATTGTCCCTTGAGATCCGTTCGGACCCTACCCCTATAACTCCTAATTAATAATTTGTCCTATATATTGTGGGCTTTGGTTCATCTGCCATCCGGAAAGCATAGTTAGTTAAGTACGGTCAAGTCAAATGTGATCAATATTGCTAAATATTTGCTTCCAAATTGTTTTGTATGATAATGGATGCATCATTAAATAATTTTTCTTTGGTTCATTTTGTTGGCCTAATATAAACTTAACAGGTTAAATATACTTATTTAAGGGAGTTCATCCTTAACTATATGCATGTAATTCACCTAATTTTTCTCATCCAAAGGGCAGTTCAACTATCTACACTTGTTATCCTTCCAAATTTTAGAGGAAGTGATCGTTTAGCAATTGGATCTTTTAATTACAACAGATCCAATTTACGATCAAGTTTTATCGGAAAATTTCTTCAAACAAAAAGTTCTATCGAAAAGGTATATATATAGCATACCTTTTCAGTCAATTATAAAACGTCAGTACGGACAATATCTTTTTTTTTATATATAAATAAATTAGAGAGTTTTTGTGAGTTCATATGTCGTGGTAATTGGACGTTTCATATTCATAATAGATGGTTTGACTTGCTGCTAAATCTGTTAATGTTTGATTTGATGCATAAGTGTATATGGTGGGTTTTTGACAAGGATAAAATAGTAAATTACATCTCAAGACTCGAGCCTGGGAAATACTAAGCTTTAAAATTTTGTAAAAGAATTCTTAAGCAGACGCTTATCCCTGCCCTTTCAGGTGCTTATCCCTGTCCTCTCTCTATATGTATGGCCAATTACATATATGATTAAAAATTACTGAATGTATCAAACATTCATCACTATACAAAATCATCAAAAACAAAACTGGTGCTTACTATAACATTCCCAAATGTTTTATGATTTTTACATAAAATCTCAAGCTCCTAGATGGATTGCCCACTAGTATATAACAATTTGAGTATTAGTTTGGTGCTATATTCCACAACTGAATTCCCAAAAATTATCCATGTTGATATTTACGCGGGCTAATTGATGTTTGGTACTCAGGTTTTGACCAGGTTTAATATTTGGTCTAACATTTGTCCAACGTTAGGGCTTGGTACCTGGAATGACGGTTGACCCGAGTTGACAATATTAAATACCGACTTCTGTTTAATAAATTATTAAAAAAATTAAATAAAAATTAAATGTTAACGTATTTACCATTGTACTCTTCACTTTTCTAATATTTGCATAATAACCTAAATTATGTTTCCACCCCAACTTCATGCTATATCTAATCGAGAGAGAGAGAGAAATCAATTTCTCTTTTCTTTTCCTCTTCTTTTCTTCTTCGCCTCCTCTTCTCTCTATTCTTCTTCTCTCTGTAAATCAAGAGATGAAACTGATGATTTGAGATCGAGTGATGGGGGGAGGGGGGAGAGGTAACAGAAGTGTTGATGGTGGTGGTGTTTATGTTGATTGAGCAAAAGAAGAAAAAGAAGTATTAAATTGAGAGAAACATAAACTAGCGTTTCTGTGAGTAATGTTTGATTTTAGGTTGAGCAAATAAGGATGAATTTTAAGAACAAATCATAAAGAAGAAGTTGATTATATTAGTTTACAAAGAAGAAGTCGATTTGATTTAGAAGAAATTTGGGTTTCGATTTGGTGATATTGGGGTTTCAACTGTTGCTCGATGGGGTTTGAGGTTGTACAAAGAGATGGGTTCGAATAGAAAGGGTGTTATAGCCGTGAATGGATTGAAAAAGAGAAGAAAGTTCAATTGAAGATGGTGTTGGTTTCGTTGTTGGAAATAATATAGAAGAATTAAGGTTGAAGATTCAGTTCAAGCAAACAAAGAAGAGGGTCTTTGTTGTTGATTAATTTGAGAAAGGAAATGGGAGATTAGACAGAGATTGAAGATGGGTTTAACTTTGTTTTGTGTTTGATTGAATCTGTGAGTTCAAGAAAACAAGGCAATAAAGAATTTGAGAAGATGGGTTGATGGGTTATGTGAGTACAAGATTGTGATACTTTTGGTTTAAACACCAACAGAAGTAATAGATTTGTGGTTTATGAGTTTGCCGTAAATTGATGGTTCGATTTCACATCAACAGAAGTGATAGAGAGTTGGTTGTCGGGTCTGAGTTTAATTATTCGTTGCCAGAGAAGAGGAAATCAGTGAAGCGAAGTTAATGTCATAGAACTGAGATGGAGAATGGGTTTGATGTCTGTTGGCTAGTTTTATAAAGAGATGGCTATTGTTATTTTATTGTTTGAATGGTTACGAATGTATGATGCAGGGAAGGAGATCTAAGAATGGCCTGAAATTGGACAGGAAACAAACTGAAACAAAGTAAACTCTGTCGTATTTTTAGTCCATTTGAGTTGACTCACTGAGTCAGATGAACCGATCCAAACCAAGTGAATAAGACCAATCAGCCGAGTCGGACCAGCTGACCGTTAGTTCGACTTAGATCAGGGATATATTTGTAATCTTATATAATTTAATTTATAAAATCAATTAAAATCTAATCAATAACATTCAATCGTAGTCAACCGTCAGTCTAGGTACCAAGCCCTAACATTGGACAAATGTTAGACCAAATACTAAACCTGGTCAAAACCTGAGTACCAAACATCAATTAGCCCTATTTACGCTCAACTGAGCAATATTGACCTATTAAAAATACATGTATAGCTTTATATAGGAGATTGCATATGAATTTATTCAATTAAAGTACCACAATTGTGCTTAGATTCAAAGTTAAAATTATGTCACACAATTTCATTGCTTCTACTAGCTAACAACTCAATCTCAGTCACATTAGTCCTTGTTTAAAGAAACAACTACTGTGAATGAGTAAAAATAATTCAATTTAGGGTTTCAAAACATTTAAAAATAGGATTTGCAACACTTATAGTGTCTCAAATGACCAAAGTTCAAACCCTAATTTAAAAAGAGAAGCTCTCCTAACCCTAACGTGTGCACCTTGCTAGCATCTGCGTCTTGTTTCTAAGGAAAAACTTACACGCCTCTGAGCAAAGGCCAAGCTCACACGTCCTGCTTCCTTCTAATTTTGGTGTTTTACTTTTTTATCCTCAACAGGTGAGCTTTGATCAAAGAGTAAAACGTGAGCTGCTTGCTTCTCGACAAATTTGACGTTTTACTTTTTTACCTTCAACGTGGGAGGCTTCATACAAAGAGTAAAAAACGTGAGTTTCTTATCTCTTGGCCAAAACTTAATGTTTTACTCCTCTCTTAACGTGACTCTCTGCGTTTCAATTACTTTACTCTGAACTTGTGCTTATTAGCAGACAAGCCCAAACCTTAATTTTGAAGAGGGAGACGTCTTCACATCTCTTGCCTCCAACATGTACGCCTTAGCTGAGTGGATAAGTTTGCATGATTGTTTCTAAGGTAAAACTCGTATATCTTCACTCAGAAACCAAGCTCACACATCTTGCTTCTTAGCAAATTTGGCATTTTACTCTTCTACTCTCAACGTGTGAGGCTTTGTGCAAAGAGTAAAAAACGTAAAAGAGGAGAGCTTGTGTGTCTTGGACCCCTAGACAAACTCGTGCAACTTAGCTAATCTTTCCAACATTGAACCTTGATGTCAGCTTCCGGTACTTGCAAATTAGGGTTTGCTGCATACACACAAATTTCAAAACCCTAATTTATTTATCAAAATGCTATATTAAGCCTCACTCATATATGTGGCCTCTCATGTTTATATATTTTTGTATGTGGCCTCACACACATTTTATCATGCTCAACAAAATACAATTATTTTTACAAAACAAGCATGTCAATGCAAAATTGACTAAGTTGGACGCACTACTCCTTGTACATAAATATATACATATTTATTTTATTTTAGTCTGCTAGACTCATCATCCTAGTCAAGCAATACAGGTCTTCAGCCAAAAGACTAAGTAAGTTTCATTCGACTTAATAATATTAGTAGTACTCAATACTACAAATTTTTACACGAGACATCAAATGTCACAAATGGGGGGATACTCATTAGGAAATTGGTCTGACGGTCTACGCCATGTGGTGCAGCAGTGCACCTACTAAAGAGAAACTCTGGAAGATTCGATCAGCAGTTGAGTAGAGGAGTGGTAAGTTGAATAACCAACTATTCAACCTAAATTGAAGTGGAGAGCAGTTGTCAACACTTTCTCCACCTTCTCCACTTTACCACCACTCAACCATCGGTACTTTCTTCCAGAGAAGAGGTCAAGTGGTTATAATGGTTATGCTATAAATAGATTCTTAATCTATTGAACAAAAAAGAAGTTGGCATTGAACAACAAGTCTGAAACAAGTCTAAGTCGATCAGTTCAATCATATCATCTTTTCACACAGAGAATTATCCATAGCTATTCAAAACCAACCACATCTCATAGAGTCTGACACTTTGACCTTAATCCTTCTCTCGCTTCCCTCCCTAAGATCAACCCTGAACCTTCTCCTTTGTGACTGAAGCAAAACTAGAACGACCATTGCTTGGTTTAGGATAGGATTGTACAGATTGATCTCTCGAATCTAAAAAAAGTACTTCAACATTATAAATTTTTATGGATCGACGAATTATCACCTGCTTCCTCCCACTTTTCCCCTAAATTACCCTTCAATTTTTTTTTCCCCACAAACAATAAGATACTACTATTTGTTGGTGAACTGTTATGTTATCGGTCGCAGTTAACAGTGGTCATGCTATATTATGTTTAGATTTTTTGGTCAACAATAATAAGTGAAACAAAAGGAAAAAACAAATTTGCAGTTTGATATGTATGCATAACATGGACCCTCAATAACAATATGATAATGAAGAGGCTAGACTCGGTAAAATGGAGAACGAGATTTAGCATCATAATTCGGTACTTCAATTATAAGTGCAATATGTGATAATTAATTACGTCCACATCGTTACTATTTATTATTATTTTCTTCTTATTTATATATTTCGACTGGGACGGCCTGTAAATCAATTGACTATCAAATTTTGTGTTCTTAATTTTTATCGAGTCTTTGTTCTAATAAATATTTATATATATATACATATTGATACTTGGGTTTTGTCCAATATTAGTGTTCGGTTTCACTTTTGTCCAACTTAGGGTTTGATACCTAAACTTGACGTTGACTGTCATTGACCATACTTAATTAATTTATGTTAGAAATTGTACTAAATTTTCAAGTCTACCTTGAAGTGGCCTTAAGATCCAATGACTTTGATGAAACCATTTAACCCACGGTAAGAGATCAAATGTCATTAACCTTAACTCTCTAAAAAAAATCACGGTCGATATTATTTTTTTCCAATCCATCTCCTTCTCCTCTGTACATGAAAATCACAAAGCAAATGACTCTTCTTGTTCCCCTTTACAACAAAAACAAAACCCTACAACAACACACTAATTACTGAATCAAATCAAAACCCTAATTTTGAATCCCCAATTTATGAATCAAACAAACCTCTGTAACTTACTGAACAACACATGAGAAGATTTGGGTTGTTTGTTGAGTTAAAACACAGTGGAGAGAGGGAGAGAAAAAAGAAGAATGATGGTATGGATGTTACAATAAAATTATAAGGTTTGGGTTGCAACTAAAACTCGAATCGGAAGAGACGAAATGAATGAGGTGGGTGAGGATGTGAAGAAGAATGAAGAAATTAAGAATTTGAATGGTTGTCGTAAAGAAAATCAACAAATAATCAAGTGTATGTACAAGTGTTTTGAGGGGATTGAATTTGTTTGCTGGTGAGAAATGGGATTGAATCATAAAAATTATAATTAATAAATGGTATAAGAGATATCTGTCAAGCTTGCTACTGTTTATAGTTCATATGGCTAATTATGAGTGTAATGTGCACCAAGGGTGATGAGTTGTGACTAGGAAGATCGAGTTTATAAAGAATTTAGGCAGCGGTTTTGAGACCGAACAACAAAGATGAAAAAAAACAAATATGCTTTACTCTCTTTCTCAAACATCCACTGAGATTGAAATTTGTGGAAATGGGTTTATATTTTTTTTTATTAATTTTGACAAGTCTATATTGTTTAGTTTTATTTGTGTAATAGATGAATTTTGAATCTACTTGTTTGATTGTGTAATAGATTTGAGTGGATTAAGCAAATTAGGTTTTGTCGGAAGATGGTGGTGGAGGTGGTGTAAGTCTCTCGGAAGATGGAAAAGAAAAGAAGGTTGGGGAGTTAGGTTGAGGGTGGAAACATAATTTTATATTATAATGTAAATGTTAGTAAGTGAAGGGTATAATTATAAATTTTCTAATATTTAATTTTTATTTAAATTTTATAATAAATTATTAAACAGAAGTCAAGATTTAAGTTAGTCAAACACGGGTCAACGTTAAGTCCAGACACCAAATCCTAAGTTGGACAAAAGTTAGACCAAACACTAATGCTGGACAAAGCCCAAGTACCAAACGTCAATTAACCCTTTATATTAACCTATTTCCGGATTAAGTTTCAAGCAAACACAAGTTGAGTTAACCCATGATACGATAAAATTTTATACAAACAACTTTTAAATTGACCAATCCCAAGGTTATCATAAAATAAATTAAGATAAACTAGCCTAGGATATGTTATCCCATTTCCAAGCTCCCAAACAAACCCGTAATATTGGTAGTTCATTTCTAGCAGTTCATTTTATAAAATAAACTTGTAATATTGGTAGTTCATTATAGCAGTTCATTTTGTAGAATGAACTCTTAATATTGGTAGTTCATTATAGTAATTCATTTTGTAGAATAAACTCATAATGTTGACAATTAATTCTATCAGTTCATTTTGTAGAATAAACTCATAATGTTGACAATTAATTCTATCAGTTCATTTGTAGAATAAACTCATAATGTTGACAATTAATTCTATCAGTTCATTTTGTAGAATGAACTCATAATATTGGTAGTTAATATTAGCAGTTCATTTTGTAGAATGAACTTGTATGTTAGTTCATTATGTAGTTGATTTTTAGGTAAATGATAACATGAAAATAAAGTTTTGGAAAATAGTGAAATTGGTACTCATTATATAGATCTGTCGAGAGCTTTCCAAATATATAAAAATTTGTTAAATTACGATTTATAGTTTGAGAAGTACTCCATCCGTGCAAGTTATATAGGTATAAAATAGGTTTGTATTAGATTAAGAAAAATATGAGAGTTATAAAAATTTATCTTTTTTACTATATTACCATTTCCTTTTTGATGAAAACTAGAAACATTAAATTCGTTTTAATGTAATACTAATATCATTAATAAGGGTATATATGAAAACACTATTTAGGAATTGGAACTATACCTATATAATTTGAACGGAGAGAGTATGTTGTTTTTACATTTTTTTCTTTATATTTAAGAAGAGAGAGAAAATAAGATAGAGAAAGGCTACTTCTAATATTATTTTTTTAAAAAAATGATAACGTCATTCCGTGTAAATAACGTTTGCCATATGATCAAATAACAATATATAGACCAAACTAATAAAATATTAAAAAAAAAAATTTAAATAGTTGGACCAAATCAACATAACCTAACTGACACATAATATCCAGTGAGTTTTGGTTCAAAATTTGAATCCAAAAGAATGTTTCTATATTTAATGTTCCTGCACAGTGACCGGGGAACATAGTCTCTACGAAGGTAATCTAATCCTCGAGCAGTCCCGGGGGAAATCTTTAACCTAACACCCAATTTCAGAGTGTCTCCTGTACTTCCCATGAATCCCATCTATACAAATTTTCTAATTAGTTTCTTTAGGAAAAAAGAATACTGTAAAAGAAAATATTATACCACCTAAATATGCTGCCTAACTAGTTTCTTATAAAAGAAAATATTATGCCACCTAATTATGCTGCCTAATTAGTTTCTTTGGGAAAAAAAGAATACTATAAAAGAAAATATTATGCCACCTAATTATGCTGCTATAGAGAGACCGAATGAAAATAAGTCTTTGTAGCATTGTTGAGTGCGAGACAAACTAAAAGAACTACCAACATTACTGAAAACCAAACTAAAAAACAATAACACTGTTTAATACAGTCGGTAGAACTTTATTCTACTTAAGGGTTTCTTATCAAAAAAAGAAAAAGAAAAAAGAAACAACATATGATGATATGTTGATAAGTAGGCAGCTGGGAAAAGAAATGGTTCCATATTTTATATTAGGAAAACGATACAGTTTAGCAAAAAATGGTAGGAAGTAAAGCATATTTAGCAACTAACAATAATTCACACTGTTTCTTCCAATAGAAACAAAAATTAATCAAGATTGTTTGGTACAAATGTACAACTAATTAGTGAATAAATCAAAGCAAAGAGATTATAGGTGGGCTAAACTTAAGAGGATAACAAAAACTAATTAGAGCACATATAAAGGATACATAAACTTTGATTCTCAACTAATGAAAAACAATAAAGTTCAATAACCTCAATTTTATAAGCAAAATGATCATAATTGGTACAGCTACGATTTTAGTGTCCATCAAACTATTCTACGGAAGTCGACAGATCTTGACTATGTCTATGTCTCAAAATTTGTTTGACCAACTCCATAACCATGACTACCCTATGACCTATCCACGGACCATTTCTTCTTTCCTCTCACTTTCCGTTTCTCAATGTGTAAAATTGGTGAGGCTGCCCCTTTGGAAGTTGATGTGAAAAGGCGATCAATAATGACGGGAGGGGAATAAATTCTCTCATATAAAGCAAAACTTCATCTTATTTCACCAAACTTTTATTCTACAAGATTCGACGGACGGACCACCGACAGATTTGTATGTTACAATCTATTTGGAGTATCTTACGAATAATTAGTCAATTACTGGATTTAACCCAACGGACACAAGAAACAAAAGAATAATAAGAAGTGGTTCTCCGTTCAACGGTTCAACCAGTATATCAAAATGCAGCGAGGAAATACAAAACTAGCATGGAAAAGCGTGCAAGACCTCATGAGTCAACTATATATATATATATATATGCAGTAATTTATTTTAAATTTAACCAAAACAAATAAGACCAATTCCAGTAGACATCGATAAATTTATCAAAATGTCAAATTAGGTGGATGGACAAATTTGGTTTTGGGCGGTGGGGAATTGGCTAAACGATGCAATATGAATCGACCGAGGTATGTTAGGCCGCTCGGCCTAGCATACTTCGACTATTGTCGAACCTTTATCAAACACATCCAACGGCTATAATTCCACCCAACTATTTATGATAATGTAATTGAATTAGAGAGCATGTAATCACAACTCTAATACGTGCAATCAAAAAATCCTTCATCAAGATTGCATAATGAGCTTCATAAAGAAAAAAAAACTACCAATTTTATTTCACATTCAATTAAAATTTGACAACGTTTTTTATGGAGTAACAAACCTACTTTTTAACATCTCATAGGTACAATCAAAAAATCCTTCAGGATTCCGTAATGAGCTTCATAAGCAAAACTTGTCCCTTTTCATCTTCGGCATTGTTTCACCTCTTAATCGATATCGATTGACGACACGAACTAAAGTTATAAATTCTTCCACTTGTCTACTTATAGTTTGATATCGAAAAAACAACCCAACTACATTACGGTTATTCGGGTTACCACCGGTGTCAGTGCAAAAGTTCTCATAGATTCTGCTCCAGTAACTCATACTCACTAAACCATTTTGTCATTGTTCCTCATTGCGTGCAGAATAACATGCAAAAAAGTTTCTACATAGAGATAGATCTTCATCAATGGTAAACTCTGCCGGATTAATATACGGTTGAGCCATATGGGTGTAAAAGAAGTTGGAAAAGAAGTTTGAGAAGACGTGATTTGGGAAGTGAAAATGCTTGAATATATAGAACTATTTTACAACCTTTGTATGGAACTAGCCATTGTCGTCTCAACCTAGGCCGATCGTCTCAGTTTGCAACGACAACGGCTATATAATTTAGAATTTGGATCTTAGCCGTTTAGTTTTAAATTATATATACTTTGATTTCAAAAGGAATTAACAATCTTAACTTAACCAAAATTAAAATTAAATTATATTATATTATATTAAACATCAATCTCCGTTATATTAATTTAATATACTACGATCTTTTACAAAATATAAACTAGGGCAGTAAAAACTTGAATTAAATAAACACTTCAGTAAAAATCTCTGAAAATTTTGGACCTCCTGTTTATCTTCATTTAACGGATATTCCATTCGATGCGCTCTTGAGAAGATTTTCCCTGGTATTTGTGAACAGCCGTATGGTTAATTTTCAAATTTTCTTTCCTTTGATTTTCTTACCTTGAACTCTTCTTTTTCTAATAGCTGCAGATTTGATTTGGTTAACATCTAAAACTTTAAGACCTTTTTGTTTTTTCTCATTCTCAATTTTTTTATAACCATCCCATATCTTATTAATAGCATATTCGAGTATGACTCCAGAAAAAATCTAGTTGGGTTGGGAGATCAAGTTGGGTTGTAATTTTCACCATTTTTTATGGTTTTGTTTAACAAAGGTTGAGAAAGGGAGTTTAAGATGGAAAGCTTAAGATTGAAGTGAAACTAGAAGAATTTTTGAGTGAAGAATGTGTGATTTTGGAGCTGAAAAATGTTTGAATTTATAGGGGAGAATCGAGAGTCGTTGGATGAGAGCCGTTGAGATTCGACCGTTGTTGAATCTCATTGAGCCGCTCGGCCCTTGCTAGGCCGATGCTCGGTACAAGTAGCACCGAGCCTCGGCCTAGCATGGGCCGAGCTGCTCAACGTGAGTCGATTGTCTCAAATATAAACGATCGACTTACTTTGTGCCTCAATGGGAAACCCCCTCCCCCCCCCCTCCAAATACCAATTTGAAAATCCATTTTTTGGTTTTTCCCATCCCACTATGGGGTGGTAATTGGAAAATTAGCCAATATACCAACCCCACTAGAGTTGCTCTAACGAAAGATGAACTATGTAGTAATTACTAGGTAATCCTACCAAAAATATAACAGTATGTATGTTTATTTTACGACAGTAAGACGGAACACACGTAATAACATAGACCTAACCTTAAAGATTGGCTTAGGCTAAGTCTAGTGGAGCGTCAAAATCCACCGTCAAGTCAAGTTCCACGTCACCTTGACCAAAGGATGAGTCTAACAGTTTCTTAAGTCAAGGAAAAAATGTTAAATGGTTTAGCGCAATAAAAATTGGCCGTTGAATTTCTACGGTAGGTTAGACACTCAAAAATTCAATGGATGTAAATGCTCTCACTAAATAGTTTAGCGCAAAAGATTATTTTATTTTATTTTGCACGAAATGGTTTCACATTTCTATTTTCCTTCAAGTTTGTGTTCAAAAAATCCCTTAAACTATTCCTTAAAAATCCACATTAGGTGACGGTTTTTCATCACGAAAGATGAACTTGCAGTTGCACTAGACTTAGTCACTTAGGCTAACCACTATAGTAGCATGATTCAAGATTCAACTTGATTGTACGTCATATTGAATCAATTACTATCCACTATGGTAATTCAATATTCAAATCAAATGTGTCAAATGGTTTGTCGCATTGCGCCAAATGGTTGCGCACAAATAGATAAACCGTTAGATTTTAACTCATAAATAAGTTAAATCTGATGGTTCAGAATTGATGCGCCCAACCATTGGGCGCAAACAGATGAACCGTTAGATTTTAACACATAAAATCAAATCGGATGGCTCATATTGAATGTGCCCAATAATTGGGGCGCAAAAAGGGATTTTTCCTTGCGTCAAACTATTGGGTGCAACAAAGTTGATTCAAGTTCACGTTCAAGCAAGTGCTTAGCCTTATCCTTAGTGGCATTGGTTTTTTTATTGTGAATCTTGAATTGAAGATCCATAGTGGTTAGCCTTAGCCTTACAAGGATTCAATTGTTCAATATTTATTATAATAGAACTTGTGATAAATAAAAAAAATCAGGCTTAAATATTTTGTGTACCATTTTTATCATTGGTCTTTCTTGGTGCTGCCACTGCCAGTGATGCCATTGAGTGGTTGGAATGTTGAACAATAATTCTCTAGCTAGCTTACGGACATAGACGTGGACGACAAAACGAAGGAGTTGGAAAATATATTCGATCCTATCATAAAGTGGGAACTCTTATCTACTTATAATTTTCTGTTAATTTTTCTATCTCTTAGGCCAAGCACTATGGTGGGGTCTTTTTGCTTGGCTATAGCTTAATTATAGCCAAGCAAAATAAGGAGCTAAAAACTGCACTATGGTAAAAATCTATTGCTTGGCTTATTGAGACGGATACCGAGTATCCGTCCAAATCCTTTTTTTTATTATTTAGTATTTTTTATAAATTTAAAACTAATAAAGAGAAATATATTAGACAAATAATATGGAATTTTTTTTTGAGTAAATAAAATAGTTAAAAAATAAATTAGAGTAAATAAAATAGTTAAAAGAGAAATATTATGAGTTAATATAGGTAAAAAAACGACTAATTAAGATAGAAAATTGGAGAAATAATGGGAATTTTTTTTCTGGAGTAAATAAAATAGTTAAAAGAGAAATATATTGGAAAAAAAAGGGAAAATTATTTTAGAGTAAATAAAATAGTTAAAAAATCAATATTAGGAGTTAATATAGGTAAAAAACCAAATTTGGATTTATTAATGAGACGGATACTCAGAATCCGTAAAGTGATTTTTCTGATGGATACCTGGTATCCGTCTCTATGGCTTGAATATAATTGGGATCACATAGTGATTGGCCTTATAGCAAGGACTATGTGGGTTGAAAGTTTCTTTGTCTGTGCATGTTTCTCCTACAGGTTCAGTTAAAATCCCTAACGAACCCTTTGTCTCGGTGATTTTTGTTCAAAATGATATATCATTTGCAAAAACAAGGTTGGGGGGTAGCTCTTTTCTTTTGATGGTTTCGTCATCTTTGTGTTGTTATACGAGAGTGTGAGACTGTCATAGGTTGTAAATATTATATTTTGGGTTGATCCCCAAACTTTCAGGTTGTTAATGTATGGGGATCCTTTTTGTACATATCCAGTAGGTAAATTTTTACTTTCTTGTTTTTATTTTCTTTTAGTTCTCTTTGTTTTTATTTTATTTTCAGTGTTCTTTGTTATTACTATCGTTTGATGTGTGTTACAGAGAATACTGCTTTTCTTGCGTAAATCAGGTGAAATCCTTTCTCTTTGATTTACATTTGTCTCTCTTATTTATATTTATATTTATATTGCAAGTCATTCTAGGTTGCACGGTTTGAAACATCGAGAACAATGTTAAATTTAGGTTTGGGGGTAGAGTTTCTGAAAATTGATGCTAATAAGAAACTCCAAAATGTAGAAACTTGTGAACAATTCAGGATGACACTAACCATTCTAGGTAGATGGAAACATAACTCTTACCTATAGGAATTGGTGTGCCCAGCTAAATGGTCTATTCATAGAAGGATGCATTCAGGTGTTAGAGATAACATGATAATCATTGCACAATCATATCTCGGAATCGTCATAACCTTATCACCTTCTGTTTTTAATTTTGTAGTTTTTTGTTTCTCTAAGTGATTTGGTGGGGGCACTAGTATCGACTTGTTATCGTCATTGGGATGAAGTAGAGTGATTGAGATCAAGCCCCATTATTGTATTTTATTGAGACCAATAATTAAAAAAATGAAGAAAAAAAATGATGAAAAAAAAGGAATAATTATTTATTTTTTAATAAATCGACTGTTGGGACCCTTGTATATACCAGCTGAGTCGATATTAGTATAAGGATTAAGACAAGTGGGAGCGTATCTCAATCCATTAGGATTCATCTTGGCGGCACTTCAGACAGATATGGGAAACACCGATCAGCTTAGTCAACATATGCACCATTCATCACTTCCATATCCATCTTCTAATCTATCCTTGTATTTGAATTTGATTGATTTCGAACAATGTGAATGTTGACAATTTTTATCCAGTTTTGGATGTTCAATGATTATTTAAGTAGAGTTTTGCATTCCTATATGAATTTTAGTACGTTGAGTGCAAATTCGCGTACAACAATTGGATTCATATAGGGTAACGATTCTTATAACCGAAGAAATTAGTATGCCAACTAAATAGCATGTTTAGTGTATATCCTCAATTTTTCACAAGTAGCTAAATTTTGGAGTAAAGATTTTGTGGGTATACCTCTTGTAAAACCTTACGAGACAAAACTCGTCCGCTAAGGCCACTTAAGGGTTTGACTTGTTACATATGCTACATGTAGTCGTGATTCCTGCGAAAGTGAGTTTGGATTTTATTATTTTTTGTAGGCTTAATTTAGATTAGTTTTGCTCAAAGACTAACAAAATATAGGTTTGGGGTATTTGATAGGCACATAATTTATATATTTTTACTACTATATTTATATTTGTTAGTACTTATAATTATACTAATTTTACTATTTTTATGTTATCTTAGATTCCATGCATAAAACCCGAACTGTTGGTGAAACATTGCTAAATGGGTATAAAATAAGTTGTTATGAACTCGGACTTACCTAGTCTTAGTTGGAGAAAGAAACATACAGAAAAGACTAACAAAGTCTTGACGCGTCTAGTGATGGAAGTGGATGTTGGCTATGCGATCAAATAGACGTGGATGGTGAAGTTGAAAAAGAAGAGAAAGGTGTTAAGGCTTGGCTCGGACGTGGCAAGAACCGGAAGGTGAGCGTCAGAAGAAGAGTTGAGAACATAAAGTGAATATTGGCAATAGAGAAAAGGTGGGACCGAGAGAGATATTTAAGGAAGTGGAAGGGTCTGTTGGTTTTGTGAGGAGTGTGAGCGCAGCAAAAACCAAGGGAACATAAGGCTGAAAGATAAGGTACAAACGTGGATAGATGTGGTAGGATCTGTTGGTAGAACATGCTGCGTCATTTGTAATTAAATGAAGTCCAAGGGTTATTGGTTTGGTCAGACGTGGTGTAATGTGGGTCTGGCAACTATGGGACATAAAGATAGAAAAGAAACTCTTGAAGGCTTCAGTATTAATAGTATGACGTGTTCTCGTAGACCGGATGTAAAAGCGATGCGAGGTAAAAAAGTACATCTTAGCCCCGAAAAACCGAGTATAAAAGGAAAGTGGAGAAAAGATTGAAGGGGGAACAGAGCAAAGTTATTCTGGAAGGGAATAAAGGTCGGCTGGCGGCTAGCGGCTGTGAGAGAAGATTTGGTTGGGGGAGTGGCAGACAAAGTCTGACGATGGAGAAATGGTTGATTGGAGGCGAAGAGAGTTGGGTCTAGGTGTTGGGTTTTAACGGCTGGAGTGTTACGGAGGAGGCTGTTTTTCTGGTTTGATTTTTGGCTGGAGTTGGTTTGACTGTTGGCGTTAGGAGCACAAGAAGAGGACTGGAATATTGAAGTTAAAAGACACAAAGAAGGATTTAATATTTTCACTCTAATCTTTTGTTATTTATTTTGACGGATTTTGAGAAATTTATTGTCATGCCTTGGTAATCTTGTAGCTAGGGTTGTAGGTGTAAACTGATTTAATTATACAACAGTCAATAATGATTTAAATATTTAGTAATTTTCTTAAATACTTGCTTGGTAATTTGTCACATAAATAATGGAATTGATCACATATGCTTTTCTTTTGATATGTCGTGCTTGGATTAGATTTTTTGACGATGTATGTTTATAAATTGATATGTGATTCTTTAACACTATAAATTGGTTAGATAACTCTATTGATTGTTTATGCTTTTAAATTGATATGTCATGCTTAGTAATATTTGATGGGATATACTTTTCGACTGATAAGCATTTCTTTAGAAATGTCAACTTGGAAGCGAAGGGAATTACAGTGGTGAAACGATCTTATTTTAGAGATTGAATGTGAGTTCTATATATCAAATTAGTGGAAACCGAAAACCCCAGTGCCCTCTCTACTTGATCACATTGTATACTTTTGCTAGTTCATTTTATTATTTTCTCGTTCATTTGCATTTCCGAAAATCCAAAAACATAAAAATGTCATCCTTAGTTAGTCAATTAGGAATATTGATTACAATATTGTCCCTACTCCCTGAGGGTTAGACCTATACTTACCGTTATTGCATTGTAGACACCGTATGATTGCGGTTATTATAAATAGGGTATTCTAAAATTCTATCACCTATTAATAATTAGCCTCTTTTCTTAATATATTTTTATTTACCGAGCAAAAATATATTCTCGGTAGCTTTATGACCGAAAATACGTGTTGCCTCCAAATCCCTTCCCCAGAACGTGTCTTCATGTTAGTGGCATAATTTAATTGTAATGCCCCCCTATTTGCTTAAGGGGATGGAAGATGATGCCACATCATGGGGAAGGGATTTAGGACAAGGTTTCAGGGATGTCGAGCAAAGTCATGTATGACTGTGCTATTTAAAATAGAGATCTAGGCATATCTAGCTTTTGTAGTTAAACGAAAATTCGCAATCTAAAGTTTTAACGACAGGAATCTAACAAGCATGTGAATATAAACAGACCGTAAAATGCACGTGTAACACCAACCAACACCTCCTAACGTCAATATGCAAGAGACTGTGACTCTTTATGCAATGTAAACTATTCAAGTATTCAACTGTCATAAAGAAAACAAAGCAAAAGATACACGCATTAAGGAAAAGGTAAGGATCATCACTTAGTTGACGTTAAATGGTTAGGGAAAACTTGTGCATCATGGGGCTGGGCCAGGGATTTTTCGACCTTGAGATATCAAATGAAAAGACCACAAACCATACCATATATGTTATTTGTGAGGTTGATGTGTTGGACATGAGGGCTGAGGTTGGGTTTGATATGAGCTTTGGTGACAGGGGAATAAATTGCTCCCAGTTAAAGAAAAATAATGGAAAGTGTATTTAATCTTTATTTTGCAATCGATCTAGAGAAAATAAAAGTCGGTGTTTTGCAATTACGCTTATTTCAATATAAGTAGGGTTCCGTGTTCGATTGCCAAACAAGTGCTTGTAACTACAAAATAATCACCTTACGGTGGCACGATTACAAAATAGACGGATTAAGTATTGGGTGCCTGAGGAGTGCTGAATCAAGAGCAAACTTGCTTTATCCAATCTCCAGATAGATTTAAACGAACGGTCCAGATGATGTCACGTATCAGTTGATATGACAAGGCAAAGAGAGAGTTGTTGGACGCGTGCTAAGAAAGTCTTTTTAGCATTTAATGCTATCGTATGACACAATCGGATGCGTGGTGAATAACTAGCGGAATAAGCTAGACCGAAGCGAGACGTAATTAATACCACGCGAGGCCCGCTATGGTATATTGGCCGTAACAAGAGCGAAATAAGAACCCTATCGGAAATTCTATAAATATAGAGTTGGAGATCCAAATAAGGGGCTAGAAGATTTAGGAGTGTGAACTAGGATTAGTGAGAGGAAATTTGTAACCCTGAGTGTACTCCCTTACTCAAACACAAAGTTGTAAAACCATTATAACCTCATCGATCAATAGTAAGAACTCAAACTCATTACCCCGTGGACATAGACTTCGGCTGAACCATGTAAATCCCTTGTGTCATTTGTTTTACATTCCTTTATCTCCAAATACACATTTATGTTTATGTTAATTTACATTATGTTAACGTTAAACACTTACTTTTTACTTGAGTGTACCACAAATATCAACTAGATCCACTAGTTGGGTTTTTAGTGGTTACAGTTTGGTGCTAAAAGCATGAAAATTTATTGGTAAAAGATTTATCTTCTCTGGTAGACTATTTAAAAAATGTTTACACTTCTCTTATTTCGATTTTTCAAGTTGATCAATAAAAATGCTAAATATAAGAACGTAAGAGGCAAGAAGTATCACTCCATAGTGATCATGGTCTGTTTTTATACCGACTGCGCGTGTCACACAATTACATTCAATAAGCAGGGTTTTTTTAACCACATAAGAACGGACGTGGAAAGTCTATCATTCTTTTTTAAAAACCAAAATATCGTATTTTTGATCCGAAGAACAATTTTTTTTATAATATTTGTTTTTTGACTTATGGCTGTCTGTTTGTGTGTGTATAAGGTCACAAACATAAAGCACATCACTAATCACAATTCTTTTATAGAACTAATATCCGAACCGTATCTGAATGACTTATTTGCAGAAGTTGTTCGTTAACACACACTAGGGAGCATAATATAAAGTGCGAAATTGGGACACCTTATAACATCTTTAACCTGCACAAGCTTTTACTAGGGGTCTCCTAGGGATCACATCCACAAAGTGATGAGAATTCCAATAAGGCTTGAACCTAGAATAAAATAACGAATTAATACCTAATTCTTTCAAAACTTTACATCAGTTTCTTACCATGCTCGTGATAGCACGGGATCCTTTCTTTGGCTATTAAGCGGTTACACCGAATATATACTGGCACAACACACGTGTAAGTTCCAGATACCAGACGAAAAAGATAAACAAACCACCTAATGACCCAGGAAATATCATGGAAAGAGCAGCAACCGCAAAAGCAGCAGCATCCAAAGCAATACCAACAAAAACGACAGATAAATAAGACAACAGAAGCTCTAAAGGCGACAAGAACATCCTTCTTGAACGCAACCGTGGAGAATATAGGGGAAATGTTATGGATACCATTGCTAAAAACGTTACCAACTTTTGAGATTGCAAACCGAGGCTTGGTACTAAGAGGAGTCATAAGTTATCTATCGCGCAACACGATCATGCAAGAGATATTCTTGGACCAATGAAATCATGCAGTAATTAGAGAAGCGGAGGCCGCAACTATCATAGAAATGGAGGCCGCAACCATTGTTAGGTGCATTATTTGCATTAGTTTGATACTCTAATTCATTGATTTCTTTTTAGTTTTCATATCATTATGCTTTGATTTTGTTTGTTTTTGAGTTTCTTAGGAGTTTTCAAGTGAACTCAACCAAAGAAGAAGAAAAGAGTTCATTATGACATGAAATGAACATGGAAGTCAAGTCTACAAGTGGAGAAGGGCCAAAGATCAATTTCAACTCGTTCAAATCCAGAATTTCTTATTATCATCTTGTTGATAATTGAAAAAAGAAGCCAACACAAAAAGAATGAGGTCATTCCGAGTTCATATGAGGAAGTTATGAGCAAAACAACCGGAGAAAAAGATATATTATAATCGGTGGATACGAGTGGTTCATATCAAACGATTCTGAACGCAAAAATGTTCAGTAAAACTCCGTCTTTGAGCCATTCAGAATAGGCACTTGTGGATGGTTTTATTTAACGATTCTAAGTGAAAAAGTGTCCAGAGAACTCTTTTTTTTGAGGTCTTAGAATCGTTACTTATGGATGGTTCACATCAAACGATTTTAGCACGACGGGAGCCACTTCTAAATCATGTTTTTGACTTCTAAATCAAGGTAACATGGTCCCATTAGGACTCTAACGCCTATATTTCATGAGTACTACATAAGAATACTTCCATAACTCTAAAGGGGACGATTTTTACACACACTGAGAAGGAAAACAAGAGCTAGGGCTTGGAGTTACGATTGATCATCACGATTTCTAGGGTTTGCTTTATTAGCTTTTCTTCTATATTTTTCATGGATTTTGAGAAATCCATGATGAGCTAAATCTTTCATATTGGTTAAAGATGTAGTTGGATATCATAAACATGTTACTAAATTAATATATTAGTTTTCTCATCCTAATCAAATCATTATTTTCTTTTTCTACTATTTATGATCGCCAAGTATGATTGTATGAATGTTTGTTTAGGAGTGCTACTAAATGACCATAAATGCATATCTATTGCTAGACTATGGTTTTGAGATAAGAAATTGTTGATGAACCTTGTCATAAGTAGCATATTGTGATTACCAATTGTATTCAAAACCTTTGTGTGATTGCATGTAGAAGCTTGACCTATGTTAAATAGATTACTCGTAGTATATCTATTGCATTGATTAACCTAATTCATAGAACTCAAAGCTCTTGAGGGATTAAACTTGATAGCACGTTGCATTAGGTTGTCCTTTGAGTAATATTTACATATTCATCGTTATGGTATGTGATGACATGAGGAATTTAGCGGAGTATGCTCTCGATGGGATTCTCTAGGGCTCTTGATAATGAATGATTAAGTGACAACTCTAGCTATTAGTTAAAATGCATGCCTTATGATTGAAGATGAACCCTTAACCAATTGATTATATGTACTTATTCTTTGCTAGCTTAATTAATATAATTATTTTAGTTTTAAAATATAAAATCCCCCCGGTTTACATAAGTTTTCAAATACGAATAACAACCCATATCTCTCTGTGGATCAAATCTGTTCTTATAACTATATTCTTATTTATAATTGTGAAGTGAAAGAACTTGAAATAATTTTGCTTGGCTGACAACCGACCAAATTTCGGCGTGCTGCCGGGGAGGCATAACGGATTGTTATTTGTTTTTGATTTCTTATTTTTAGTTTTTAATTTAGTTTTTAGATTTTTATTTTAGGTACTTATCTTCTGGCTCCTAAACGAAACCGAAGCCTGTCGGGTTTCCAAAGATCGAAATCGAGACTTGGAGAGGGACTGTACTGAAAGATAAACCAGAAGACAAACAAGAGGAAGCAATGGGTGACGCAAACTGTAAACTCAAGGACTTAGCTTCTCATAAGATGGATACACAACAATGGTGTATTCAAACAACAGCTACACTTGAGATCAAGCCAGGGTTGATCCGTGAGATGCCAAAGTTTAATGGAATGACTAATGAAGATCCAAACAAACATCTAATGGATTTTTATAACATAGTCATGGACATGCTACCAAGGGATACAAATGCAGATGGAGTTATGTTACGAGTTTTTCCATTTTCCTTGATGAACACTGCTAAGGAATGTTTATACTATTTACCTTCTGATAGTGTCATAACTTGGAATGGTTTGAAGAAAATCTTCTTAGAGAGATACTTTCCTGCATCGAAGGAAACTCAGATTCACAAAGAGATTTATGGCATTAAGCAGATGGCAGGAGAAACATTGTATGAATGTTGGGAACGATACAAAAGATTGGTGGATAGCTGTCGGCATCATCAATTTAGTGATTTGTTGATCATTCAGTACTTTTACGAGGGTCTTCAAGCAAGTGACAGGAACCTTCTTGATTTTGCAGGTGGTGGTGCATCAGTGAATAAGACGGTAGCTCAAGCTAGAGAGTTAATTGAGAACATGTCAGCAAATTCTCAATAATTCTCAGGTTGTGGGTCAGAATCACTTTTCAGGGGAGTCAATGAAGTGAGCGAAGTTACTGAGCTTCGTCAGCAAATGGGCAACATGGCAGCAATGATGCAACAAATCACAGCCGTGATACGGCCATCCTCCTCCCAAGGTTATAAAGAGAGAAATGATCAAGTCAATGTTATTTTCCCAAATCCGCAGAGTTAACGCTACGATCCTTATTCTAACACATACAATCCTGGGTGGAAAGATCAACCCAATTTCAGTTATGCAAACAAGCAAGCTGCAGTACCTGGACCAGTTTTCAATCGTCCTAGTGGTTTTCAACAATAATTACAACAACCACAACAAGTTCAGAATCCAGAATCATCAGAAATACGTGCCATGATGAAGACTATGACTTCAATGATGCAGAAAAATCAGAAAACAACTGATAATGCAATCAAAGAACTACAAACGCAAGTGGTTATGTAGATTAATCATCTGAAGGCACAGAATAGTGGGAAACTCCCTTATCAACCTCTTAATCCGAGAGATTATGTCAACGTTGAGAGATTGAGAAGTGGTACATGAACTGTGCAACCAGAAGTTGCTGAGAAGAATAAAGACCCTAAAGGGCCTTTGTAGAAAGAGATTACCGACTCTTCCAAAAACGATGAGGTACCTAAAACAAACTCTAAACCTCCTGTTTCCACTTTTGTTCCTCCTTTACCTTTTCCTTGCAGGTTCGCTAACTATGAAAAAGCAGAACAAGATAAGGAGATTTTAGACATTTTCAGAAAGATTCATGTGAATATTCCACTGATAGATGCAATAAAACAAGTCCCCAAATACACGAGAATTTTGAAGGACTTGTGCACCAAGAAACAACGGTTTACTGATAACGAGGTAATGAATGTAGGGGAAAACGTTTCGGCTATCCTCCAAAAGAAACTCCCGCCCAAATGTAAGGATCCCAGTAGTTTTGATATACCTGTTGTGATTGGTAATAAAAGGTTTGGAAAGATATGTTTGATTTAGGAGCATCGATTAACGTTATGCCTGCATCTATTTATGAATCTTTAAATTTAGGTCCATTGAAAGAAAATGTAGTTATTTTACAACTAGATGATCGTACTAATGTATACCCTAGAGGTATTATTGAAGATATTCTTGTGCATGTAAATCAACTAGTTTTTCCAGTCGATTTCTGCGTGTTGGAGATGGATAACGGGTATGGCACGTCTATTCCGTTGTTACTTGGGATACCATTCATGAAAACAGCTAAAACCGTGATTGATGTTGATAAATGAACACTCACAATGGAGTTTGACAATGAAAAGATTCGTTTCAACATTTTTGATGTAATTCGGTACCCCGGTGATGTTCATTCAGATATTCATACTAATGTGTTAGACACGGGATAATGAGTAGCGAGAAGTCTACAGTCGGGATGATGACGTTAAACCAAGTGATGAATAAGAGGCAACCAATTGGTTTTGTATTTCTATCTTTATCTTTTTAGTTTTATTTTTCTTTTTCATATCATTAGTAGAAATTTCCCACCTTGAATATTACATTGGACGAATCAATTTACATTGAGGACAATGTAAAGTTTAAGTGTGGGGGAGTGGTTAAACATTTAGATTTTAGTATTCGCTTTTGTTTTTAGTATTCGCTTTTGTAGGAATTTTTTTAACTTTTTGTACATATTTGCATAAAAACCTCCAATTTTTAGAGATTTTAGAGTCACTTAGTATAATTCTAGCAAAGTCTACATACGGATTTCTTACCGAAATAACTGAACTTAGAAGTATCAGAGAACTACATTCGGGTTGCTTAGTTGTTGAGAGGCTAGAGATGACAAAAAATGGACTTAAACCGCCGATAGAGAATACAATATTAGAGAAGCTGATCATTCGATACCCATGAGTGAGGCACCAAACCTTCAATTTTTTGTACCTGTCTAAATTGTCCGTTTAGAGTGTTTCATCTGCGCAAACCCCGGGTAGAATGATGAGCTACCCAACTTTTCACCAATTGCAGCACTACTTTTTGATCTCTTGAGTGCTATTTCTATCAATCATGAGGATGTCATCAGAATTGCTAACTCTATCCTGTAGTCTTGTTTGCAGTTGGCACCATTCTCTCGACAACAACAAGTCCATAAAAAACAATTATTATCAACAAGCGGAACATCAAAAATTTGAAGGAAAGTTGAAGACGTTCAAAGTTTATAAGCAACAGTACAAGAAAGAACAAATTTCATATTCAAGTAAAGCAACAATATAATAAGCAGAATTATATACACATGTTGAAGACTTAAAGAGTGATAGAAATTAAAAGAGGAGAGTTAGTGAAGTTTATGATATCGAGACAATACAAGTTGTGAAGAATCAAGTGGTAAAGTACTTATCCCACGACCATAGTAATTTCATTGTTTATTTTATTTTATATTATTTTTCACTTTGTATTTTATTTTGAACTTCTAAAAAAACAAAAAAAACAAATATTTTATATTACTTTAGTATATATTTATTTTGTATTTATTCAATAAGGTCGTGGGGAAGAAGAAATCTATAAAGAAGTTTCAAACAACTAGGAATTGAGGAAAAAATTTATAATTGTCAAGAATCTACGAAGTTTGAGAGTTCATCATCAACAGTTGAAGGCCCAAGACTGAAGATGTTTCTATTGGATGTTGTGAGAGTGGTGTTGATTTTGAACCGGGTGAGAAGGTAAGTAAGCGTTCCCATCCTCGCATAGTGGTTGATTTCCTTTCTTAGAGTTCATTAGAAAACAAAAAAAAAGGTTCTTTTTTCGTCCCACGTCTTTATGGGATAACATCTTCATATAATTCGGAAGGTTCATTTTCCTTCCCACCATTCAACGTGTGTAGGATTTATATCTTCGCTCTTGACTGTACAAATAAGAACCATAAATTACGTCTTTTGAGTGTCAAATTCATATAATCCTATTGGTGAGGCAGAATGCTTATTCGGTCGCTCTTGAGGCTGTATTCTTTCATAAAGTGGTTTTCTCCTAAATCAAGAGCTAAGCATGAGAATAATGTTCTTTGATACTTCTAACTTCTTATTGTTACTGTGCAAAAACTTTATATCTTCATAGCTCTTTGGATGAATGTGCTATGGAATGTTTGGAAGTTGGAAATTAGGTTTTGTGGGTATACCTATTGTAAACCCTCACGAGACTATAGTTTTCATATCATTATGCTTTGATTTTGTTTGTTTTTGAGTTTCTTAGGAGTTTTGAAGTGGATTCAACCAAAGAAGAAGAAAGGAGTTCATTGTGACATGAAATGAACAGGGAAGTCAAGTCTACAAGTGGAGAAGGGCCAAATACCAAGTTCAAATCGTTCAAATCCAGAATTTCTTATTATCATCTTGAAGAGAATTGAAAGAAGAAGCTAACGCAAAAATAATGGGGTCATTCTGAGTTCGCATGAGGAAGTTATGAGCAAAACAACCGGAGAAAAAGATATATTCAAAATCGGTGGATACGAGTGGCTCACATCAAACGATTCCAAACGCAAAAGTATTCAGAATCGGCACTTGTGGAGGGTTTTATTCAACGACTCTAAGTGAAAAAGTATCCAGAGAACTCTTGCTTTTGAGGTCTTATAATCGTTACTTATGGATGGTTCACATCAAACGATTCTAGCACGACGGGGGCCACTTCTAAAGTCATGTTTTTGACTTCTAAATCAAGGTAACATGGTCTCATTAGGACTCTAACACCTAGATTTCATGAGTACTACATAATAATACTTCCATAACTCTAAAGGGGACGATTTTTACACACACGGAGAAGGAAAACAAGTGCTAGGGCTCAGAGTTGCTTTTGATCATCACGATTTCTAGGGTTTTCTTTATTTGATTTTCTTCTATATTTTTCATGGATTTTGAGAAATCCATGATGAGCTAATCTTTCATATTGGTTAAGATGTAGTTGGATATCATAAACATGTTACTAAATTAATATATTAGTTTTCATCCTAATCAAATCATTATTTTCTTGTTCTACTATTTATGATCGTCAAGTATGATTGTATGAATGTTTGTTTAGGAGTGCTACTAAATGACCATAAATGCATATCTATTGCTAGACTATGGTTTTGAGATACGAAATTGTTGATGAACCTTGTCATAAGTAGCATATTGTGATTACCAATTGTATTCAAAACCTTTGTGTGATTGCATGTAGAAGCTTGACCTATGTTAAATAGATTACTCGTAGTATATCTATTGCATTGATTAACCTAATTCATAGAACTCAAAGCTCTCGAGGATTAAACTTGATAACACGTTGCATTAGGTTGTCCTTTGAGTAGTATTTACATATTCATCGTTATGGTATGTGATGACATGAGGAATTTAGCGGAGTATGCTCTCGATGGGATGCTCTGGGCTCTTGATGATGAATGATTAAGTGACAACTCTAGCTATTAGTTAAAATGCATGCCTTATGATTGAAGATGAACCCTTAACCTATTGATTCTATGTACTTATTCTTTGCTAGCTTAATTAATATAATTACTTTAGTTTTAAAATATAAAATCCCCCCGGTTTACATAAGTTTTCAAATACGAATAACAACCCATATCTCTCTGTGGATCGAATCTGTTCTTATAACTATATTCTTATTTATAATTGTGAAGTGAAAGAACTTGAAATAATTTTGCTTGGATGACAACCGACCATCCATCGCCGAAGCGGATTCAGTAGCTATCGATGAAACGGAAGCCACAATACTCGCATAAGAGGAAATCGTTCACAAGAACGCTAAAAATCAAGCTCATCTGAATCGATCCAACGAAAACATCCAGATGGCGGAAAGATTGGAAGCTGTCTTGCAGGGTTGAAAAGAGTATGAAGACACGATGCATTACCTCGCACATGAAAACCATACTTTGAAAGAACTGATTAGAAACGAAGCTAGTAGTTCACAACCGATGACTTTAGTGGGGCTGCCAGACCAAGAACGCGCATCAAAAGTTAACATACACTTAAGTATAAATATATGAAAACTTTAAAACTTAGAGTATAAAAGCTAGAGGTATAAGTAAATATAAAAGTCTTAGATGTCCATGTATTTTTTCATTTGAGTGAGTTGGGCTAAAGGCGATAAGGTAAAAACTTTAATACCTATATCTGGTCAAAATAAGCCATTAGGTAAATGACCAAAGAATAATATCTATGATAACAAAATAGATGAAAACCTATCCTTGTAGAGGTCAAAACCGTGTAATAACTTACACGATCATATCCCCAAACCAGTATCTTGACACCACGATGGTACCCTGGCCAAGTATTTCAGAATAAGACCTATCGGCGATAAAGATGAAAATCACTAGTGATGAGGCAATTTTTATCTTGAAATGTCAATTTTATAGCAATAAGAAAGACAAAGCATAGTGTAAAGATATGAATAAGGTGCAAAGTGACAAAATAATACATCTAAACTATACTGATGGAATTGATAACAACAACATTGGTTGTGGAAGTTGTATCTTCAGGTGAGACGGTGATTACTAAAACAACACCATCTTGCCCCAACGCTATAAGATGAGAGTCTTCATTCTGAAAACCTTCAAGATAGGTAGTCCTGATCTGCAAAAGGTCCAGCTTATTCTTTAAGCTTGAAATCTCAGCCTCTTGAGATTTAACCTGAGAGATATGCTCATTGAGATGATTATATTTCTCACAAAAACGTTGGTACAAAGAATTATACTGGTACTTGTGGAAATCCATCTGCTTAAGGAGATCAATTTTAGCTTTTTCGAGGGGAGATTTGGCATCAATCAGATTCTTAATCAACTATTGTTGATAACGAATCCTCTTGTTTTACGCTACAAAATATACACAAATTAAAATAAAACTTTAAAGAAAAGCTTAAGTTTATAAACGATAATAAAAATAGAGATCGGAAATACCTCAAAATGACAACCAGCGACCCCAAACTCAGAATCAGGGATGGCCAGCCAAGCCAAAGGTTCACTCTCTTCAACTAGAAGAATCAAGAGTAGAGAAATGGAGAATTGATCATCACCAGTAATGGGCTCTTTACGATAAAAATATTGGTAAAAAATCCACGGAGTGAGGCTTAGGCTTAGCTCGTTTAGGTAAGGAAGGATTGTCAGTTGAAGCAATTGATTTCCTCTTACCATCTAAAAATCAGAGATATTTTAATCAAATAAACTAACAATGAAATAACTTAAAATAGATAAACAAAAATAATATAACAAAAAGAAAGAAAAAAAGTTAACGTTTACATGCATCAAAATGAATCTTCAATATGACATCATCGGGAGAATGAGCCTTAACAAACTCCCAAATAACATAAAAATTTACTAGATATTTCTTAGTATCCAGTTCATGGCGAGTATTATCGGCGGTAAACTTGTTCAAAAATTCTGCAGGTAAATCACTATTACTGATTTTATTATCCCTCTACATATAATAGGATTGAGAAGTAGAAATTTGGAAGACTTTACGAAGGGCTTCAACAACCAGTTTATCCTTATCAACAGTGTTGTTATAGTCAATATCATGATTTATAAGGCGAATGAGTTTTAATTTAAACTCTGCAGGTGAATAATCGCTAATTATTAAGAATTTATGAACGATAAGAGGAGTATGAATTTAAAACCATATCCCATATGAGATTCAGGAATCAGAAGCTCATCATCACTCAAATCCTTGAAAAAATATGACGTTAATGTCATAAGGATCAGGAAGACGAACTTTAATTTAAAGATTGGAAGGAATGTTATATAACTCCAAAAGTTTATCAGCAGGGGTTGAAATTTGTTGGAATGAAGGAAATTTTTTTGGAAGAAAGATGAAACCTTAAACCTTGAAGTTTGATGCTTTAAAGATAAAAAATACGGAAGGAAAAATACTTAGAACTAATAATTTTATTCTTTTGTGAAAAGGGTGAAAGAGAAATACCCTTCTACGTGTAGGTATAACCTATCTTTCGGCCAATAAGGAATGGGCACGATTAAAAGTGTAAACCCACTGTAGTAAGTGGAAAGTACATGACTGGTGGGTGAAATCACTCAATCAAAAATCTAAACTGTTCATATTCCTTAAAAGGGGTGAACGTTACTATGCAGATCTAATACATGCATCAAAGGTTTAAATAAAAATAACTTATATCTACAGTTTACTCAAAAACTAGAACTGAAAACTAACCTGAGGGGAAATATGAGGTTTTAATCACCAAAAAGATGATCCAGAAAATATTTACTAAAATTAAGAAGATGTAAAGTCATCAGGACGTGATAACTAAGTTAAGCTAAAACCATCTGCAGTAACAATAAAATTAGTTGTTGAGAAAAACAGTTGTCCCAGGTATCTAAGGCACTTACGATAAATAATCTATAGTTTAATTCAAGTTAAGCCTCAAACTAGCTTTAATAAAACTGGGGAAAAAATATATAGATGACAAAATATCGCATTTACTCGCAGCTGGTAACCATCAGTGCCAATAGCTGAAAGCTAAGAAAAAATATAGATTTAAGACCGATTATCTCCGGAATCACATGACGACATCTAAAGTTACGAGATAACATCTCGAACCATACAAACAGGGTAACAACTATCTGGATTTTAAAGCTTGGAGCTGAGAAGTAAAGCATATAAGTGAAAAACCTGTTTGGATATTGGAAACCTGGATTTCGGAGGTGGAAGCAGAGAAGTTATTTGTAGCCGACAAGATGAGCCCCTGAAGAAGCTGGAATATACAAGAGTACGTATCATACATATCGAGGAAGAATCAAAAAATATAAAATGATTTGATGGGTCCTAGTAGATACGTGAAATATAATTGGTCCCTACTGATCACCCAATAAACATGTCAATCATCTCTTGTATATATAACCATTAAGGTTCATTTTGTAAAAAGAATACATTCTCCTCAAATAAACTTAATCTTTAACTTCTCTCTCCTAATTGTTTTCTTATGTCTTAATCTTCTTATCCATCTCCAATAACGGTTCCCAACCCCTAATTTGAGGTAGATTCTAAATCCAAGTATAGTATATATCAATTGATTATCCAAGAAACTCACATTCAAACTATAATTTAAACTTTGTGAAGGTACGAGTCTTAAACAACAAATAATCGCACCTTCATCGCTTTTGAGGTTGAGAATAATTTTTATTGCTCAAAAAACTATGTATGCACAAGAAGAGCCTAAAAACATCAAATTGCATTTTTGTTCATGAACATAAAGTTGATGTTACTGAACTCCAAGGTGAACAAGAATTCACGAACTGATTTTCTAGTTCAGAAATATACAACTTCATGATATTCCTGGATTTTTTGAAATTTTCTCTTGTGTTTACATAGCAAATTTTCAATTCACGAACTATGCACTTTTGGGTATACTCCTGAACTCCAAAACATATTGAGTTCGTAAAATAATATGCTTTTGTGTGTTACTGAACTCCAATTTTGCTTGATGGTTCACATACCTTACTTGGTTATTCGTGATCTAACTTTTATACAAAGTTTTTTAATCGAAAAATACGCGGGTGCATATTACTTTTTTATTATAATGAAAACTTCTCACATGCTTACATGGTTTCAAATATTTGAAATCAATCTATATTGAGAAGTTAAAGTTTGGTTGGGATCAAAGTAATTTGTAAACATGGAAATTAATCCGGAATCTTATCTTGATCATTGTAGTTCTTGTTTATCCTAAAGGTACGTCTCTTTTGCTATACAGACATTCAAGAAATATTGGTGGAAGAATAAGATTGATAAAAAAACTATAAAGAGTTACTCGTCTCTGACTTTGTAGTTCCGTAAGATTGACATCTAAATTGATGGGAGGGTAGCACTAGTCTTCCTGAAGGACTGTGGAGCAACTCCTCGGCCTTTAAAGGTCGTCATATAGGAAATAAAGTGCGTAGGGTATTGCGAGGTCCAAGAGACATAAGAAGCAAAACTGAAGCTGAATTGCTCGGAGGGTTGATTCGGTCTCAACTACATTCCAGTCCAAAGTATGATGATAGGCTAGTGTTTGTAGCGGCTTAATACAGTAAGGTGTTTAAATTGGACGAGGTTCCGGGGTTTTACTGCTTGATTACAGGTTTCCTCGTTAACAAAATTCTGGTGTCTTGTGTCATTTCTTTTCCTCATTATATTGTTTTATCTGTATAATTGAAATACCGCAAGTAGTACGTTAATCAACCTAGATAATTTTTAGCTTGATAGTAAAGACTTTACAGGCCTTCTTCTTGTTGAATTCAGATACTAAAATATAAGTCCTACAAGACTTTATGTTGATTGAATTCGGATCTTGATGGTTCAAGTACATACTAGGTTGACCTTGTAGATTTACATCTTAATAGATCATCTCAAGGATTCCTTGTTTTATAAACTTGAATACATACTCTGTATCCGAACGTATAGATTGTACAAGGATTGTCCATACAAACTCACGAACGGAAAAGTTGGTGGTGTACTAGGTTTCATCTTCTTTTCATAAACCATCTTCAATGATTTAAGGTTTTAACTCTAACATCTCATACATGGAATACCAAATAAGATAAACAAATCGGTTTTTATTTTTTAAATTTTCTTTTTATAATAATAAAAAAATGCTTAAATTGATAACACGGAAGTAGATGCTTCACTTCTTCTTCACATTGGATTCTGCGCACTATTACCGTACAATAAAAGGTTTACAGATAGACCTTGCTCTTTGGAAGTGAAAAATGAAACCTAAATCAGTAAATCTTGTCCTATCCTATGTAGCACGAATGCGTCTAAAATGGCCACGTGTCTTTGTCATATTCACATCTGACACTTAGACGTGCGTGTCTCCGTGTTAGATAAATCGGTGACAACATATGCATATCTCATATATTTCCGCAAGCTCGAGTTCAAAACATCAATAGGAAGCACAATTCAGCAGCTAAAGATTTGGTAAAAGATGCGAGAATTAAGAGCCAACAACATATGTCCAAACATATGCAAAAACAAATTCACAAAACAAATATTTTGTATAATTATTTTGATATAAGCAAGAAATTGCCAACATCTTATATTACATCTCTTAATCAATATAAATTTATCTTTTCATAAAAAAAGAAAAAATATATATTAAATATACTAATAATGTTTGAACTTTTGATATATGGATATTTTTACATAAATTTTTTATTTATCAATAATTTATCAGCAATATTAAAAAATTATATTTATAATTATCAAATTTAGTGGAAAAAATCACCCGTTTCATAACGTGTCGCATCTTAGTTTTCCAAGAATTTGTTAATGTTAGGCGTCCGCATAAGTGCTGCCAGGCTTTTCGTTCCAACTCCCAAGATTTATCGCGCGGTAAAGTTAGAACCCTTAGGGCATCTCCAACCATGCGATCAGAATAAAAGACCAAAGATAAATTTTTAGTCTTTGGTCTGGCCCAAGAATAGCCGTGTATAGTCGCGCGGTGTCTTAGCGATTTACATGTTGTTGAGCGTTATTCCAGCGTAGCGCTTGGGGGGACGGGCGAAATTCTAGCGTAACGCTTGCGCTAAACGGTCTCCTAGCGTCTAGCTCGGTGTGGGACGGAATCCTAACGTAACGCCTGTAGTTGGACGGTATCCTAGGATCACGCCAGAGAGACGGGCGGTATCCCAAAATCGCGCCTGGTCGGGCGAAGTGCTAGCATAACGCTTAGAAGAGTTGCAATCGTGCGAACTAAGTGTGTGAGTAGAATGGGACAGACGGTGTCCTAGAACTCCGCCTACAAAACCCAAGCGGAGCACTAGAGTACCGCTTAGATTAGTGTATTAATTAGTGTAATGTACCTAATTTAGCTTACTGTAAGACATAAGCTTAAATATAGGCGGAGTTAGAGTTAGTGTTAGTGTTAGTGTTAGTGTTGGTGTTAGCTTACTGTAAGACATAAGCTTAATTAATTTGTTTAGTGTTAGTGTTAGTGTTAGTGTACTTAACTTAGCTTAATTTAGCTTGAGTATAAGCGGAGTGCTAGCAGCACGTTAGATGGTAGGCTACATGCTAGCAATGCGCTCTAACTGAGCGGTAATCCAGCAACACGTTTGTGTGTGGGCGTGATCCTAGTACCCTGTTTCATCAGACGAACCCCTAGAACAACGTTTGATCAGGCGAACTGCTAACTTCCCGCCCGTGTTTCTAAGCGAACTTCTAGATTAACGCTTGGCTCTGGGCGAATTCATACGCCAACGCTTAGCACCAAACGGTATACTACGAACCCACTCGACTATAACGACTATCCACTATAATTTCGACTACTTCTAGTCAGCTACAGTGAAAAATCCCGACTATCCACTATTAACAGTCGTTCCACTGTGTTTCGAAAACACAGACTAAAGATCATTTTTAATCTTTACTCCCATATTTGATCGTGTTCCCTGTGGACGCTCTTAGCGCCTTATTTTTATTTATTTTTTGGAAACTTTGTTTTGTTTTGTTTTTGAAACTAAAAAGATTATTCTACTAATTAATCCTTACTGGTTTTGCGTTTCAAGTAATGTAAATATCAGATTTCCAGCATCATAATCATCATCTTTGCAGTAGCAATGAAGAGATCCGCAGCGTTAGCGTCGCTTCTCGAAAGCTACAAACTAAAGAAGAAGATACGAACAATAACAAATTTGGAAGTCGCTGAAAGATCGAAGAAACAGAGCAGTCCAGTCTCAAAACCTAAACAAAAGAAGTTAATTTCACTTCCAGAGAAGTAAGTTTTGTTTTCCCATTGCTATTTACATGACATTTCGTTTTTATCTATTTATTACGGATTTTGGGTACTTGATTATGTGATTTAGGTATGAATCCTTAATTGAATTCTTTGGAAGTATGGAAACTTCAATCAGATTGTTTAGAATGAGACAAAGAATGACAAATTTTACTGACATTAAACCCAGTGTTGAATGTTTGAATAAAAGGTATGAGGATTTCTCTCCTATGTCCTTTGTATTGAACATTTCTAGGGTTCACTAGAACAACAACTAATTTTCCGCGGTTTTGATTTTTAGGAGGTTTAGTTATGCAAATTTAGCTCAATTGAAGTACATATTACCTGAGAAGATTGTGTTAAAGAAGGTTATAATACAAAAAGACAAGCGAACGGAGTTTAGAGAGTATGATCTTAATATTAATCTGCAAAATTTTGTGCCTGGGAAGGGTTTTTCAAGTTTGAAAGAGGAGTTTAGATCCCGGCTAATGGATTTTTTGAAATCCCATCCCAAGGTATACTTCTGTTCATTTTTACTTTTGACTATGTGATCCGGCTTCTTAATTTTGTTTTGATCAGTATATAGTGACTTGGTTCTATACTTTTATTCATGTATTGTCATCATGTGAAGTTATTAATGAGTAAATTCACAATTTTGTGTTAATGAAAGTTTGGTAAGGTCAGTCAAAATAGACCTGTACTTCAATATGATGTAATTGCCTATTACAACTTGGCTTGGTGATTTTCAAATGTCCACTAAGTTTTATTGTAGTTGAGTTTTCTGTTTAGAACATAATGTAGATTGTTTATGTAGTAGTGGAGATTTGCTTTTTTAGGTAGGATCCTGTAAATCATAGGATGGACAATTTTCAGAAGGAGGCTATCCTTACTAGTCTTTATTTCCACAATCCGCGTTGCTAAAATGGTGTTTCTTTGATCTGGGTGAAGATGTTCCAGAGGGTTTACTGCCAGAACCGTTTAATGGAACTAAGCAAGTTAGCATGAATGAAGCTACCGATCTGCCTCGGCAAAATCCAGTTTTGGGCTCTCGCATATCTCCTCTCCCTCAGCACAATCTAGTTGCAATCTCTCACTTACCTTCTTCTTTCCAGAGGCGATTTTCTTCCAAGGTTTCAATCTGGGGATCAGAAAAAATGAACCTACCGCTAGGACCTGTCACAGCTGATCTGTCAGTACCTAAGAGCGTCTGTAAACATCAAGATGATTATTCAGTACCAAACATGTTACTTACATGTCCACCCGCGAACAATTTGTTATTGTTCAGTACTCCTGTGAAGAATAGGAGCTTTCTTGCAGCTTGTGTTGAGATGAAACCCAAGGTGAATGAAGATTGCTTTCCAAAACATGTTGATGTCGTCGAGGGGATTCCTGTTAAAGTTATTCCAGCAAGGTTGATGCCTGTCACACCTGATTTGTCAACGCGTAAGAGAGTCCCTATACATCAAAAGGATGATTTTTCACCGAGCAAGTTACTCAGGCGTCCCACCCACTAATAGGTCGTTATTTAGTACTCTTATGAAACCCGGGGAAAATGAAAATTCCTTTTCAAAACATGTTGATGTTGTCGAGGGGACTCCTGCTAAGGTTGTTTCTCCTCCATGGAGGTTGATGCCTGGCACACCTGATTCGTCAATGCGTAAGACAGACACTACACATCAAGATGATGATTCAGTTGCTTCACCGAGGCTCAGGCGTCCACCCACGAACAGGTCGTTATTTTTTGGTACTCCTATGAAACCCGAGGAAAATGATATTTCCTTACCAAAATATGTTGATGTCGTCGATGGGACTACTGCTAAAGTTAATTCTACTCCATCGAGGTTGATGCCTGGCACGCCTGATTTATCAAAGCGTAAGACAGCCACTATACATCAAGATGATGATTCAATTGATTCACTAAACAAGTTACACAGGTGTCCGGGAAGGTCGTTGTTGTTTAGTTCAACTGTGAAGAATGCAACAGCTAAGGAAAGATCAAATGAGGAGGGGAGATCTTCACTTTATCTGAATAATCTTCTTGGAGCAGAGCTTGTGCAATCGGTAAATCACCACATTAACTTGATAGGATTCATTTCAAGAGAAATCTTTTTAAGCCTTATCTTGCTTTTAAAGTAGGAACAGCCTAAATGTTAAGTGTTTGAAGTCAATGTTTTGTTGTAATCCCAATGGATTATTAATTAAGTTTGTTCTTTTCAGATAATAGAGAATGAGACAATTTCCCGTGCAAAGTTCAGGAAAAGGATGATTGCATGCCTTCCGAAAGTGTTCGACATGATCCATTTCATGTTTCAGTCAATGAAGCATAGTGTTACTACAACAGAGGAGGTTATACGAAAGATCACTGCAAATCCTTTTTATATAACTGATAGAAGTAAGACCCTTGATTCTTATCAACTATATCACAAATGATTTCCCATCTAAATTTCAGAAGCTTGATCTAACTTCAATATTTTTCTAATTGTTGTTTTCAGAAGAAATTGAAGAACAGCTGACCCTTTTAAAAGAACTACTTCCAGATTGGATTTCTGAGGTGGTGGTATCTAGCGGTGACACTCTCTTACGGTAAGCTTCGGCATGGTACCATGATGTATATAGCCATTTGAAATGCTGATTGATACTTACTGCAGTCTATTTTCAGCATTTGCATCTAACTTTCTTCCAGTGTTTGACATTCTATACATTTTTTTATGCGATTCTGTTGCAGCATCAATAAGATGAAAAATACCGACGAATTGCAAAAAAGACTTGCTCAAGCTGTCTAAGACTGTAATGGAAACTGTCTAAGCTTTTTCTGGAAACTCTTTTTTGTTTCGAATCTAACTAAGCTTCTTGGCTGCTTCAGTCATTTATGGATAAATTTTACTAGCAGTAGTTCGTACCTTTCTAATGTTTCTTCCTGTAACTGATAGCAATTCATTTCTATTTTCTGTGCCCTGTTGCTTCTGTTGTTAACACAGCGCATGGAAAGCAGCAACCTTTTAAAAACTTGCTTTCAAGTCTGTACATGTTGCAAACCCTGACACAGCTTAACCTAATCTAATACAAAGTTGATTTTCCTTTAGTTCATTTCGCAATCCACTTTCTTCTCTTCTGTATTTCTTTTTCAAGATAGAGCTGAAAGACCAAATGACCGTTAGAGATCAGCTTGTATTCCTGGTCTGGGCTGTGATTTGACTTTTTTTTTTTTTTTTCCTTTTTGTTGTCGTCGAGAACAGCTATTGAAATCTGAGCTTTACATACAGTCCCGAGTATTAGAATATCATTCGGACACTGAATTACGATATCCATGTAGCTTACTAAATATTCTTCATGAAAACTTAATTTGCTCGTTTCTTTCTCTGGTCGGTAGGTTAAGCTCTCCAAATACACCGACTGTCTCCGACCTTTTGAACTATACTGACTTCCTATTTGATTATCGTGAACTAGTATACTACTCAAATGACAAGGAAATTTGAGTAAGGTAGTGGACTAACATTAGAAAAGCAAGGTAATATATTACATGATCGAAACATCATAACCGCGGTAGAATTATAACTTTAAAAAGTAATCCAAGCAAATCAAGAAACCAAAGAATAACAGCAAATGCTTCTCCCTCGGAGTGAAACTTAGAAAGCGAAGAAAATGTGCAAAATATTTTTGGACAAGTAAAATATACTTAGAGCTTCTCCAACGATAAATGTGAGTGTTTCATATATGACACCATGTACAAGATATTCTCTAGAATTATAACCGATATATGGTTGTAAATTGCCTAAATGCAATAGTTGAAAATAAACATCTCCGACCCATAAGTTCTCAAAAAAATCTTTATATATATGTGTCATTTAATGATTGATTAAAATCATTTATATTTATATTTTTGAATTTATTTTAGTTAAATATGATGAGTTGGAGGGAAAGACATCCTCTAGGTGAATGTCTAGAAATTGACATTCACATAGAGGATGTCTAATCAAATCTAGGTCACGTCATCCACACATTGATTGAAGAGGTTAGGATTGGAAAAAGATTTTAAGGAAAATGAAATTGTTTCCTATGTGGATTTTGACTTTTCCTCTCACACACATTCCATTGGAGAAACTCTTAATTTGTTCTGTTTTGAGCAAGATAACTAACTACTAAGACAAGCTCAACGAATAAATCAAATGAATGAAGAAACATATTCATTTCATATATTCAAAGTGCTTTTAGAGTATCATTAGACAAATGTTAGCCATTTATGGCATATTGTCATTGTTTGGATCTACGGATTGTCGGATCCACTTTGGACCCGACCATATAACACCGATATTGTTTCCACTTGACCACCTTTGGCGGCAGGTGTGGGGTTTTATCCTAAAAGTCCTTGGTGCTGTGTAAGGAGAGAGTCTAGCTTATTAATTTCCATATAAAATTCCGTTTATTCCATGTGAGACTATTCCTAGCTATCCCATGTGTGTTTCATCGAGCCATACACACCAACAATCTCCACCTTGGCGAGATTAAACCACCCCACTAACCCAATCATACTCCATTGTACAATTGTCATCCGTATGATGCTACTCATCGAACATGATTATTGTCACTACACGCCATTGAGCCCTACTCCACCTGAGTTAATGAGTGATCTACACTAACCCCACCTTGAGCATTGCCTTTTCCACCTTGAGTCCTGCTCCACCTGAGTTAAAGGGTGACTGCACTAACTCCACCTTGAACCCTTGCTCACTTTAGCCTTGCCTTCTCCACCTTATGTTTGGCTCCACCTGCGCCCTAAACTGGGTGACTTCCATTACCCTTTCTCTGTTTGATTTCCAATAGTAGCTAGGGATGTACATGGCCGGTTTCGGTTCGGTTTTGTGCCAAACCAAAACGGAAACCGGCAAGGTCGGTTTTCCAATTATTTTTCCATAACCGTTCCGTTTACCGTCGGTTCGGTTTTACTCGGTTTTCTCTCGGTTTCGGTTTTTTTCAGCAGGTTTCGGTTAACCGGTTGATTGTGTCAGTTTCGTGAAACTGACAATGCAAAATTCAAAAAAAAATAAAAAAAAATCATTCTTCATTAAACCATCCAAACCATCCAAACGATTAAGCAATTCAAACAAATAAAATTTCAACAATTTTAGAACACAAACACATCCAAAAAATCCATTATTAAACACAAAATACAATAATTTTCTTCATGAAATTGTTGCTGGATGTTGCTGTTGATGCTGCCTGCCTGATTTTGCTGCTGCCTGCTGCTGAAACTGCTGTCTGCTGCTGCCGAAACTGCTGCCTGCTGCTGCTGAAACTGGTGCTGAAACTGCTGAAAGTTCTGCTGAAACTGCTGCTGAAACTCCTGAAACTCCTGAAACTAAATCTTCCATCTCTGTAGCAGGTACTACTTGAAAGTTGAAACCTCTCCTTCACTTGAGCTTTGAGGAAAGCCTGCACAAAACCAACTTTAATCAGAAATGACACCCTTGTTCATTAATCTCTGTACAAAGAAGTTCCATGGTGCTTATTACTAACGTCTGGCAATACATCTGCAGTACCAAACCTTTTGGCAAACAAAAGAGGAACATGACTTGCTAGTGGTATTAAATTCAAAAAGAAACTGAAATTTTAATTCATCTCTATTAATTAACACCTATATTTACAGAATTACAGACACCTACAAAATACAACAAGAACCAACTTCTTTTTACAGTTACAGAAGTCTCATTGAAACATGTAATTAAAATTTCACAGTTACAAAATTCTCACTGAACCAACTCCACACAATGCTTAACATCACAACTTGCACCTAAATATGGTAGATTGGAGCAGAAAAACTAATCTTAAGTAAACCCAAAAATTTCTAATGGAATGGACTGGAACTGAAGCTAAATTCAGAATATCTTATGGATGCATAATTATGTGATACTAAATTTCAATCAAGTTGCAATACCCTATATGAAACATTTAGGAACATGTTTATAACTTACAACTTCCACAAACTCAAATTCATATGAACAACACGTACACATCAAGAATGTTATTCGACTTTTATGTTAACAGAATATGCCATATGAAGATAACATCAGACTTACCAATGTCTTAAGAAAGTTTACTTCCAGCGATCATATTTGGGACCATTGAAACACTTCAACCTAGAAAGATGGAAATCCACACTATGAATAATATTTTTCCTCAAAGCAGTCTAAGTAATAAGTAATCAGAACCAACAAATTCAATAACTTGTAAGTTGTAACAGTACTTCTATACAAAATAATTCAAGCTAGAGATGAAAAATAACCAAAATACTACCCTAGTTCTACTTCCCCAGCTATATTGAAAAGAACACAGAAGATTAAAAACAAAGAAATCCTTTACCTATCACTTATCAGCACTGAATATTGACAGGAGACCTGAATAAAAAAAAAAAAGAATCATTCATAAGCTAATCCAGCTAAACTCAAAACAAACCCCTTACTGCTCATTCACAAGCTTGTTACAACTGTATATCAAGAAGCAGAGACTATTAACAAACTATGAACTCACATATCCAACAAATCATTGAGAAAAATTTCTACATAAATTTCTCCAAATAAGATCAAACAATGAAACCCCAAAATCTTAATAAAACCCCAATACTCAACAAGAACATGAAACCTAAACTCAAGAAAAAATTAGAACAACTATTCTAACATCATACCTGAACAGTGAACCCCAATACTTAAATACCCATCATCAATAACTACAAATCAAATCAAATAGAAGTGATGAAGATGTTATAAATGTAGATCAAACTAAACCTGAAAGTCTTTTACAAAAAAAAAAAACAGAAAAATAATCAAAACCCTAACATCATACCTGATTAGTAAGAGGATATCAGAAGTTGCTTCTGAAATGGAAAATGAGTCGGAGACTGTTTCTGAAATGGAGAAATCAAGAAACACAGTGAGAAATGAGAAGCTCTGAGAAATTTATTGGTCTGAGAAATGATTTTCTGAAAACTAGAAAGCTGGTGGAGGCGGAGGAACAACAATTCTGTTGTAAAAAATGAAAGCGATTAGGATTAGGGTATGGTATGAATTTATATATCATAGGAATTGAAGGGTCTAGATTAGATCTATCAAAATCTATATGAACGACTCTAAATAACCGGTTTTCCATGGTATAACGGTTCGTTTTTTGGCCAAACCAAAACCGAAATCGTGACTACCGGTTTCCACACTTTTTTTCCATAACCGTTCCATTAGTAAACTGTTCGGTTCGGTTTTGTTCAATTCGGTTCGGTTTTGGCGGGTTTCCATGAAAAACCGTTACCGTGTACAGCCCTAATAGTAGCCCCACCTGGGCTCTGATACCAGTTGTCAGAATTTTTTCTCTAAAGAAACTTCTGCAGGCAATTATTTCAGGTACTGACAAAACCACAGAATAAGTAAATCAAACTCACAAAAAACAGAAGATTTATAGTGGTTCAACAATATATATACAAATATGTATATATTTTCTACGTCCACTTTGAGCCACCTCTTCCATAACACAATGGTATGTTTGTGTTACCTCTCAAATACCTAAGTATCCACTTTACTGCTTCCCAATGTTTCTTACCTGGGTTGCTTACATATCTACTCACTACTTCCACTGCATGTGCAATATCCGGTCTCATGCATACCATAGCATACATTAAACTCACAATAGATAAATAATATGGTACATTAGCCATGTACTTTTTTTCTTCATCTGTTTGTGCATACTGCAAACTTGAAAGACGAATCTGACTTCCAAGTGGAGAACTGAATGGCTTAGCATTTTCCATACCGAACCTCTTCAACACTCATTCAATATATTCAACTTGATTAAGCATAATTGTTCCCTTAGCTTTGTCCCTTGTGATTCTCATACCAATAATCTGTCATGCTTCACCAAGGTCTTTCATAGCAAACTCACTTGCTAGCTGTTTCTTCAATTTTTTAATTTTCTGTTGAGATATTCCAGCTACCAATATATCATCTACATACAGTAATAGTATGATGTGGTCAGAACCATACCTTTTGAAGTAACAACAATGATCAGCATTACACCGCGGGTAACCACTCATATACATAAAGTTTTCAAACTTCTTGTACCATTGTCTAGGGGCCTGTTTTAAACCATGCAAACTCCTTTTTAGTTTGCATACAATATTTTCCTTGCCTTTTACTATGAACCCTTCTGGCTTCTTCATGTAAATTTCTTCATATAGGTCACCACGAAGAAAAGATATCTCTATATCCAACTGTTCAAGGTAGAGATCTTCAGAAGCCACTAGACTTAACACTACTCTTATAGTGGTCATCTTCACAACTGGAGAAGATATCTCATTATAGTTGACACCTGGTTTCGGCTGAAACCTTTTTACAACCAACCTCGCCTTATAACGAATATTTCCATTTTCTTCAATCTTCTTTCGATAAACCCACTTGTTGTGCAACGCCTTCTTAACTCTTGGTAATTTTGATAACACCCATGTGCCATTATCCTCATGTTATTTTATTTCATCACCCATAGCAAATTGCCATTTATTTGAGTGATCAACCGCTAGTGCCTCTTTGATATATTTAGTTTCACCACCATCTGTAACTAATAGATGATTTAAAGCATACTTGGGGTTTGGCTTATGAGGTCTTGATGATCTTCGTACTTCATGCGGTACTGCAGGATTAAATCCCATTGTAGTAGAAGTCATTTCTTCTTGTACAAAAGGTTCTTTTGTGCCATCAGCAACACCATTCTCTTCCTGTACCACACTTCTTTCAGAAACATCATCTATGTTGATATACAAGTCTTTATCAGTATTTGACTCAATATCTTCAACTTGTGTTGTCTTTCTGTCCTCGTATAACTCATTCTCATTGAAAGTAACATCCCTGCTTCTGATAACTTTGTGACTATCATAGTCCTAAAATTTATACCCAAAAGTGACACCTCCATAACCAATGAATATACACTTCTTTGTTTGAACGCTTATCTTAGACCTATCACCAGGAGTAAGATGAACATAACCAACACAACCAAGTACTTTCAAATAAGAAAAATTTACCTTTTTGCCAGCCCAAATCTCAAGTATCTTCATATATAATGGACTACTAGGTGTCCTCTTGATTAGATAAGCAACCACTTCTGTTGCATGTGACCAGAAGGTCTCGGGAAAACCATATTGCAACCTCATGCACCTAGCACATGCATTCAATTTCCAATTCATACATTCTGCTACTCCATTCTCATGTGGTATCTCTGGAAGCGTCCTCTTCAAACGAATTCCATTTGTAGCACAAAATTGTAAAGATTCTTTCTTTCATACTCACCATTGTTGTCTGACCTTAGACACTTCAACTTCAGACCAGTTTCCGTTTCAATCAAAGCTTTCCACTTTTGAAACACCTCTGACACCTCGTACTTATTCTCCATGAAATAAATCAAAACATTCCTTGAATAATCATCAATAAAGGTGACATAGTAATGTAAACCACTATGAGATGTACTATATGTTGGTCCCCATACATCTACATGAACCAAATCAAGTTTTGCACTTCTTAAGCTTCTGCCATCTCCGTTGAAACTAACCCGTTTTTGCCTTCCCAGAACACAGTCTTCACAAAAATTCATGTCAACGGAATTTACCTTCGGAAGATATCCTTCCGAGCATAAAATCTTCATGTTCTTCTCTCTCATATACCCTAGTCTTTTATGCCATAAGTCAGTGTCTTCATCTCTACTAGCCGCTACCAAGGTATATTCATCTGAAGTCCGGTATAGAGTTCCAACTCTAACTCCACGAGCTAACACCATAGCTCATTTCTTCGCTTTTCAGTTATGTTTTATAAATGTGACTTCACAGTCATCATTACAAACTTGGCCCACAGATACCAAGTTTTTCTCCAGATTTGGAAGGTGTCGGACATTCTTCAATTTCCATGTCGAATCATTGATTTTAACAATCACATCACCCATCCTGATGGTATCACATGCTACACCATTACCTAAGTATACATGGCCATAATATCCTTTCTTGTAAGAGATCATGATACTCTTATCACTTGTCGTATGGAAAGAAGCTCCTGAGTTTATAATCCAAGACTCTTCCTGCTTGTCCTCAAAGAGTAGTAGAAAACATTTTCTAATCATCTTGTTGTCATCAACAAGAACCTTCATTAGTTCTGCAGATGCAAGTACATTGACCTCTTCTTGATTACCTTTATTTCCACCATTGTTAGCACCTTTGTTTTCTGGACAATCACGTCCGAAATGCCCTTATTTCTTACACGTCCATCACTCCATAGTTCCTCTAGGTCAAGATTGAGATCCCTCCTAGACATTCCTCTAGACTTGTTACTATTCCTTTTTGGATTACTTACTATGTTATCTTGCTGCATACTTAAGGCTAAACTTGAAGAACTAGAAATATAACCTCGTTCTACTCTTCTTTCTTCATCCCCGATTAGCCTTTGCTGCACATCATCAAGCTTTAACTTCTCACTTCTTTAGTAATTGCATATAAATATTTCTGCCGTCTCTTACAGATTTTTTTATCTAGTTGTTCACACAATATAATCTTCCCCGAGGATGATGAATTTTATTATAAAATTCCTCTGTTTAGACATCTACGGATCACAGCCACACACTTGCGATCAAGAACCAACCATTCTTCATCTTTGAGTAATCCCTTTTACTGAATTCCACCTAATGGAATACTAAGGTCTTTCTCATATAGATAATCTTCCGTCTGAGACTTCCAAAACGTAAAGTTCTTCCCATTAAAAACTTTCACCCTTGCGACCATACTTTCGTTATTATCACCCATAACTCTCACTTTAATTGTTGTCAAAGAAGATCAATAACCTTGTTGTTAATAAACCTAAATAACCTTGATAACTTCCACAAACAATTGTACCGAGCCTAATGCTCGGATACCAGTTTTTAGGATCTATGAACTGTCGAACCCACTCCAGGCCCGACCACATAGCACCGATATTTTCCCCATTTGACCACCTTTGGCCACAGGTGTGGGGTTTTATCCTAAAAGGCCTTGGTGCTATGTAAGGAGATCTAGATTATTAATCTCCATATGAAATTCCGCTTATTCCTTGTGGGAATATTCCTAGCTATCCCATGTGTGTTTCATCGAGCCACACACACCAATAGTCGTATGAATTTCACCCTTTATAGTTGACCCACAAGGGGCTAGTGCTTTTGCGAGAATGGAAAGATCAACGTGTTAAGAATGTGACCAAGTTAAGCATGTAAGGACCCCCAAACAGGTCAATGGTTATTGACTGGACAAATGATGATTATGCCGTGTAATGATTTAATTAATTAAATTTAAGCATTAAATTATATTAATTAATAAGATAAAAATTTGTACATGAAATTACAGTAAAATGATTAGATAGATCTCGAAAATTTATTTAAAATTGACTACTTGAACACGTCAATCGGATATCGGAAGATAAATATATGACACTTGGAAGTTGATGTGCCAAAGTTTGACCAAAGTCAACCAAAGTTAGCCATGACTGTTGACCTGAGCTGTTGACTTTGAACCAAAAAGTTATTTTGAGGGTCTACAAGAAGATCAAATATACGGGATTGTATCAAGAATTATGTACAAAAAAATATGAGAATATCTTCGGGTGTAGAGGGAATTGCGCGTATAGAGATTCAAAAAAGAATCGACCTGGTCCAGGTCATAACCCTTTATTCATATCATTTAATTAGAAGTTTTGATCCAACTAAAAAAAATTATGCTTCGCAATTCCATAATCCACTTGATTGGACCTTGACTTTGGCATGGGCCTTTGGTTAGGAAAATATTTATCCCTTAGTAAATATTTTGGGATAGAAATAGTAAAGCCCATTTGGTGTAAATGGGGTGTAAAAACAAATAGGGTGTAACATTAAGTTAATTTTTTTACGCAAAAAATATCCAAACTTATTCACCTTAAAAGAATAAATCTTCGTTCTTTTTATGAACCTGCTCATGTACTTGCAGGATAAATGAGAGAAGGGAATTTGATAGAAATAAAAAAAAAGAAAGGAAGAATTGGTTATAATGAGGAAGTAGAAGAAAGTGGTAGTATTGTGTAAATTAGAGATGAAGTTTAGGTTTGTATGGATGTTGATGAAGATGATGATTCTCATCATCATGTTGATAAACCATGCTCAAATAATAAAGGTAAAATTTAATATAAATTTGAATTAGAGTATACCCATGCTATAATGGCACAGTGACGGAGGTGGTGGAGGATAATTTATTGTTTAATAACATAAATATATTGTATGGCTAATATTAAATAGAAAAGAAAATATGAAAGAGTGGTTCAAGATTTGTAGTTAGGAGCAATATGTATCAAGGTAAAATCTTGCTAGGGAGAATATTTTTTACAAAATTTAGAATGATGTTCAACTCATGTAAATAGTGGTATATGAGGTGGCGGTGCTGGTTTTGTTGGTGGGTGAGGAGAGGGAAGTATAATCTAGGTTTGAAGGGTTTTTTTGGGTGAAAAAAAAATGTAATGCAAATAGTACTTTCTCTTAGTTTAGAGCATAAACCAAGAAATGGTTGTCCATGTCTTGATTCGATCTCAAAGGTGGAGATGATGAGTTGATCTTAGGGGAGGGAAACAAAAAAGGTTGAGAAATCACTGTGTGATGAAATTATAGTGTGTAGTTGTTGAACTATAGTGAAAGCTAAATTTATAAATTTGATTATCTCTGGGATAGATCTGTGTTATATTCTCTTCCCTTTCGAATAAATGAATCCATCTATTTATAGTCTTGTAGTGAACACACTAATTTCTCGTAAGTTATGGAAGTTTTGAAGAGATGGAGAAGTCGAAATTGTACAAGATGAGCCTAAACCAAGAAATGACCGTTCACATATTGCTTCGATCATAGGTGGAGATGATGGGTTGATCTTAGGGGAGGGAAACAAAAAAGGTTGATAAATCACTGTGTGATGAAATTATAGTGTGTAGTTGTTGAACTATAATGAAGGCTAGATCTAAAAATCTGATTATATTTGGGATAGATCTATGTTATATTATCTGCCCTTTTGAATATACGATGCCATCTATTTATAGTCTTGTAGTGAACACACTAATTTCTCGTAAGAGTTATGGAAGTTATGAAGAGATGGAGAAGTGATGATTGTGGAGATTATGGTTGAATCATGTCCGTTATGTCAGGAAGACTGTATGATCACTACTCCCTCATCCTCTCAACCGCTCTAAACTCTCTTACTACTCATTACCTTCTCGTCGTGGATGTGTTTCAACATCACATATTTTTGTAAACCGCCAGAAAAATACCCTAATGAGAATCTCCCCACGTGACATATTTGATGTCTCGTAGAAAAATAGTGAAGTCATGGACTACTACTATTTTGGTTAAGTTGGGAAAATAACTTGTTAAATTAATGAGGCAAGTTGTTCAGTTCACTAAGTGGTTAAGTAGACTGATTAATATCAAGTCTAGTGAAAATAGTAAGTTTAGTAGTTGTGCAGGCTTGAAAGCGACAAGACTTGTAAATGACATAAATTTAGAAGTGTTTGAAGTGAAAGATTTGTAGAAGTTCTCAAGGACCGGGCACAAGGTGGACATTATGCTCTCGAGGATATGTTAGGATTGGCGCTGGCATTAGGCCAGTGCCTTGAGTTGGGTGGCGCTAGCTCAAGGATAGAGCCATGGATAGGTTGGCGATGGCATAGTGCCAGGGCCATGAGCTGTCATGCATACCTAAAACACTATGCTATAAAAGTCACGTGTCCCGAGGGATGGTAGGAGCTAGCAATAGCTTTGAACAAGCGCCGTGAGGATTCTGGCACTGGCACTAGGCCAACGCCTTGGCCATGACGCGTCCCTTAGAGAGGGTGCTTTGTGAGTTACACATTCTCATGGACGGGAGGAGATGGTGCTAGCTCAAAGATAACACCATTAAGAGTCTGGCACTGCCGCTATGACAACGCCAAGGGCCATGACGCGTCCCTGAGGGACAACGTTGTAGTGGTGACATGTCCTCAGGGACAATACCATTAGTAGTGAATTTTATTTGTCGATAAGAGCTTGGATGTTTATGCGTCCTTGAGGAGCAGTGCTAGGACAAAGACGCTTCCAAGAGAGATGATACTATGGCTAAGACGCATCCAAGAGGGACGGTGCTAGGTTAGACCTGGGAGATGACCCTTTGGATGTTGTTTCCATTGTGTATACAGTTGTTATGATAAAAATTTGAATATCAAAGCATACACAAAATAAGTTTAAGGAATTCATCCGTAGAAGTTCTGCGATTTGAGACTAGTTCAATATTGCATGGATATTTATACATATTTAAAGAGGCTACAAGATCATTATAGAGCACTGTAACTATTTTTAGAGATTGTATTCTTAATTCTTTTGCAGAATATGTGTAGAAGTACATGGCTCGTATTTTTATACAAGGTTAGAAATATATATGCGAATATTTCTACGTTTCTGCTGCTGGGCAGAGGGTGATTTTACGATTTCTCCCCTTGTCAAAAATCCACCATCAATATTAAGTCCCCTGCTTAGTGAGGAACGTTAATGTTTCGCAGTAAACACTAGATAGTGACAATATATTTCTAACAAGCATGTAAAGTAAGAAATTCAAGAATAAAAGAAATATACTTAGTTTCTGTCTCATAGGGCTAAGATAAACACCTCTTAGCTTTAACCCTATCTTGGGTTAATAAACAACTGTATTGATGTCATGAGAATTGTCTGTAAATAGCAAGGAACCATTGTTCGACGTCGAAGTTTCGTGGGCCTACTTAGTATTGCATGGCACAATAATCCCAAAGGAGAATTTCCTTCTCTATATATAAGTCGCGCTTTTTTCCTTGAGTATGCTATTAACAAAGATAAAAATAAGTACTCAATTGCTCCTCGAGTAAGCTTCCAGAGGGAAGGTAAGAATTGTTCCACCGCTTCCCCAAGTACGTTGCGTCACTGCCAGCAGGAAGTATCTCTGCCAGCTTCTCGTTCCCTTAAAATGCCGCTAACATGAAGCCTTCATATCTGCTTTTCATCTCCCGAGCATGCTGCCAACATGAAGCATTTTTATATGCTCTTCATTCCCTGAGCATGTTGCCAACATGTTGCAGTTCCATCTGCTTGTCGTTCCATGAGCACGCTGTCAACATGAAGCAGTTTGGCGCTAGCAGTTCAGCAATTATTTTGACTTTAGGTAAGACTAGGGTTTCTCCCCTTCCCGTGTCTCCTTTATATGTATAGCTTGATTATACTAAAAGCTTTATTTTTTTCTTTTGTAAGTAAACCTAGTTCTATTATTTTTCTTCTGAGGTAAAATAACTTTCAACCATAGCAGTAATAGCATCGACAAGCCCAACCAGGTAAGCTAGGGTTTTAGCAACTTTACTTTGATTCTTGTTGGTTTCTTTGTATATACTAGCTCAGTATATAAAATACTCATCAATATCTATGTGCTCTTGAAACCCTAATCTTATGATTATCGTTCTTGGCTTGATGGTCGTCATAAAAGAGTAGCTTTCTTTGATTTATATATGTGATTGTTATTTATAACACCCTATGTCGTATGTATATGGCTATTTTGTTGCTGATGCATCGATAAGTATCTTGTTACTTCTATTTGGAAGATCATAGCAGTTCCTAACCAAAGTCGTAATATGAGTCCTCAGGTAAGGAAACAAATCACAGAAACAAGAGAACAAAAAATCTTTTCTTGAGGAGGTACAATCCAAATTTGATGATTCGTTAGGTAAGGTTGCAAGGCTCATATTAGACATATCTCTCAATCTTATGAGGTTAGTACGTGGATGTGCTCTTAATTTTATGTCTTCGATAGAAACAGAGGAAAGATTGAGGCGTGAGGAGGAGCTAGAGAGAAGGAAGGTTGAGGATGAACAACTCCTCATCTACTAGCAGAGACAACTTCTTCGCATGAATGCAAGGATTGTAAAAAAAGAACAAGAGGGGGGAAACATTAACACTGATGGTGTAGCTTTAGATTCTAATGCAGATGAATACCCTTATGACCGGAAGCCTATTGAGCATGAATCCGAGCCGTTTTCCCCGGACATGTCATCAAAGCAATTATCTCAAGATGACTTTAAACTTGAATGTGATAAAGATGATTATGATGACTCAAAGATGGGCTGTATTGACCCTGCATATTGTATTGATGATCCAGATGAGTACCCCGAAGAAGACCCAGATGAAGATTTTGAGAAAGACCTGGAAGAAGAAGAAGAAGAAAAAGAAGAAGAAGAAGGAGAAGAAGAAGGGCGTGAATCAGATGAAGAAGGTGATGATGAATATGACTCTGACTCTGATTCCCATACCTATGATTAGCCTCAGCATGCTTCCTTTAGCATAATGCATAATATCTTTTATTTTCATATCTTATGTTTCATAAATATTCTTTTATAGTTGAGCACTTTCATATTTGACGTGACCGTTTTGATTGAGCCAAAAATTTCCCAAGTATTCTTCTTGTTATGAATTCATATAAACATCTTCATATTCTTCGAATGGCTGAATGAATGAATCGATATATAAGCTTATGAAAATTTTTATCAATTTTCGTCGTTAGAAAATTTCAGAAGTGTAATCTCTGAAAAAAAACGTTGTAGAATCTTCATACGATGTCGGTTTTGATGTTGACCCCAATACCTTGATCAGAAAAGAATTTTCTACCACGTCTAAGGAAAAATCTGGATTTTGAGGCCATCTGGGGCGTCAAAATGACATGACAGTAAAATTAAGGAGAAGTCCAGGAAAGTTGTGACAGTTTTCAGCTGTAACATCGCCTACAATTTCGGCTACAACTCTTAGTTCGTTTATCCAATTGACGTTCCCTTTTAGGATGTTGTAGTAGACATCTATATGTAACTTTTGGTGTCTAACTCATGATTAGATTTTTTATCAATTATCCACAGCTTTGGAGTTTACAGGATGCAATTCAAAAACGTCTTTGACATGATTTTTACAAAACGTTTTGTGAAAGCTCCGGACCATATATTATCATCAAAAAACACTTTCTAATGAATGTTTATGCTATTAGTGGATATGTATTGTGAATTTTATGACCCATGCTCAAATTTTCTATATTCAGGACCTATTATACCCACAATCTCTCTACCGGACGTTAAATTTTTATCTCAAAATCTATAAATATTTAAGATGTCATATCTAAGGGCTATAAGGTGAGCCCCTACGGTAGTTCATGAGGATAACCATGTCACATCATGACTCTATCAGATTTGGTTTTTTTTTTGGCAAATGCCATTGGAATTGCCCAAATAGAGATGCTGTAGTTTGGACAAATTAGTCAAGTTCTTCTTCATATATCATTCTTTCCCTCCTCAAAGCAATTTCTTCCATCCGTTTAACAAAACTCAAAAAATTATTATAAAACCACTAAACAGCAGAGACAAACCCCTAAGATTGAAACCATTGACCTAGTTATCAAAATCAATATGTTTTCGGGTTCTTGTTCTTCTTCTCGGAAGATGCTTACAAAAACCCCAAACACGAATCTAACAGACGATATCTGGCTTGAAACATTCCTTCTTCTTCCTCTAAATTCAATCTTTAAATTGCGGTGTGTTTCAAAGGTTTGGTCTTCACTTCTCTCAAACCCTAATTTCATTAATAAATGGATTCAATTCAACAGCTCTAATAAATCTCTCCCATGGATTGTCTTCCATAGTTATAATACTGTATATAGTAAGAATAGTTTCTTGATCTCGTATCCAAAGTCATTGAATTCCCAATTCATATCCGGTAATGAACATGGGTTTTCTTTTAGGTTTCTAAATCCAAATCCATGTGAACAAAGCATATACCTCTTAGATTCAAGTGACGGTTTGGTTTTATGTACACCAAGTTAGTACAGACCAAGGGTATATTATGTATGTAATCCACTTACCCAAAAATGGGTTTCACTTCCTCCATCTCCCACATCCACCACCAGCTGGGTTGTTAATGGTTTCACCTGTCAGTCCATTTCATCAACTAGTTGTTATAAGGTTGTGCGTATCCCGAAATTTGAATCAAATTTAAACAAATTCAATATTGAAATATTTTCTTCTGATTTGGGCGAGTGGATTGTCCGTGAAGTGACATGCCCCGGTAGTGTCATTTGGCATTACTCTCGCGTTTGCAAATCTATAGTTATCGTAAATGGAGTTTTGTATTGGGAAATAGAATCTTAACTTACAGTCTGAACAATAACGCTGAAACTGGTGACCAGCAGTGTAGATTGGTCAACTTCCCTGACATGGAGTTGGAAGATTCTTACGGTGACACAGCTCTTATTGTCTTGGGGTGTTAGAAGGTTTGCTCTGTTATGCGAGAATAATGACAAGCCAGAAGACTCTGGGTGTTTGGGTGCTCGAGAACGAGTGGCATTTGTTGCACAAGGACATTGACTTGTGTGATCTCATAGCAGAAATGTAAAGTAATTTCCATATGTGTGAGTTTGAAGATCCCGAAGGAGAAGATGAGGATTTTCTTGAAGTCCAGATTTTAGGTTTCAGTCTAGTAGACAAAAATGTTATTTTGCTTGGTTACCATATCTTTGTTTGGGCGTTTAACATTAAAACTAGAAGACACGAAGAGCTATCACAGACTTCTTTCTTGGCTAACACTCATTCGTCTTATCTCTATCAGCTCTTTGGTACTCATTCAGTTGATCGCTATCGTGTCTACGACCCATTTGCTTTAAAGCCAGTGCCAACTATACTTCCACCACCTTCATGGACAGACACTTTAGCTAATGTTAATGTTTCAAATCTTGAATAGGTATAAGAAGAAATAAGATGTTGTTAGGGTTTATTGAGGAACACATTTTTGTCTATTGAGTTGTTCTTGCTCTTTCTGTAAAGACATATTTGAGAACTTAATGGTGTCTAGCGCTGCTGTTTGTATATTGCACTCTACTGAACTTTCTTGTTACTTGCAAGTTCCGAACCTCTTAAAACTTCTATGCATTTAGGTTCACTTGTTGCAGTGACATTTGGTCTTGCTCGTAAATTCATTTCCTTCAAGAACAAGACTGCGGTGGAAATTGTTTAGACTTGTTATGGTGAAGCATTGGGTTGAAATTGAATGACTGAGACTAATGGGGCCCATAGAGTTTGAGATTTGGTTTATGTGCAATATGCTCATGAGATACCGTCAAGTGGGAGAAAAAGAGAAGAATGCACTATGTTTTCATCTGAATCTAAGGAGAAAGAAATTTATGACTTGTATGCTCTGAGATGTTACCAAAGGTCCATCTCGTCTTTCAACCAATTTGGCCAGGAGGTTGTGCAGAAGATAACTGCAAGCCTTCTTGATATAACCGAGAGAAGTAAGATTTTTGATTCTTACCAACCATACGATAATTGATTTGCTATCTGACTTTTAAAAGGCTTAAACTAACTATAATCTTTCTCTACTTTTGGTTTTCAGAAGATACTGAAGAACAGCTAGCACTTGTCGAAGAACTACATCCAGATTGGATTTCTGAGCAGGTAGCATCTAGTGATACTACTCCTCGTATGTTACGTTAAATCTTCGTCTGTTCGGCATTGGTCTTCTTTTGTCCTGCTATTTATGTCTGGGCATCCCCGGTCCTGTCTGATGGGACTTAACTGGAACACAGGGTTCGTGAGAATTCCATCTTATTAGGTATAAGTTTTTTCTTTCATGTTTACATATATATAGCTGGTGAAGCCGTTTACTCAGTAGTGTTTAGCAGCATAAATGCTGAAGTGACACGATCTGTTGATCAAAGACTCATTTTTGTTTATTATTTCTCGTGTCATCCATTAGGACTTGAGTATATATGGAGCTTATTGAAATGCTGATTGAAATTTTACTGTGCTCGATTTTTAGAGACGTTTCATCTAGAACAGCTAAACTTTGGTCTAGTATTTGGCATTATATACATTTTCATGATTCTTTTGCAGGCATCAAGGGGATGAGAAGCACTGATAGTTGCTGCAAAGAAGACTTGCCCAAGCTGTCTATGGAGACTCTAAAAGATTTCTCCGAAGACTCTTTGCTTTCAGTTGAACTCGATACTTTGTGGCTGCTGGTCAATGATGGATAATTGTTGTTACCAATGGTTACCACTAATTTTATTTTATCTCAAAGCATCAAAATCAGTTTTGTAGTCGTTCTCACCTTTGTACACGGTTTGGCCTTCTTTTCCTCTTCATAATGGTGTTGCACGGTTCATTTTCCAATCTCCATGGTAGAGATATATGTAACAGCTCTATTCGCCTTGACAGTCTCCTTTATTGCACCCTTATTTGTTCCCCTTGTATCAATGGAATATTCCAAACCACTGAACCATTGGTATTGCAATCAATGGACTCGGATCATTTGTCCCAAAATCTTTAACCCTTGAAAATAAGATTTTCTTAACTATCTCAACCTACCCTCGCAGTTCTGTAACCATTGTCTGAGGCTTGGTCATAAAGAAAATAGATGTGCTTTAAAGGAAAGGAGAGTTTTGGAGGACATCTATGATATTTCTGTTGAATCTCCCTTTCCTGGAGATGACCTCCATTTCATAAATGATTTGCAAATTCAAATTTGGGACCCTAAAGGCAACTATGACTACAGTGAAAACCAAATTCCTATCAGTTCTTTCATGGATATTCTGGGAGTTCAAGATAATTTTTAACAGATGTTTAGAGCTAGTCATCAGGTAGATATTTCTAATTTGACTACCTCTAGAGAATTATCTATTGAAAATCCTTCACCCCAGATTTCAGACTCTGAAATGCAGCTAGCAACAAATTCAGTGTTAGGAAAAAGAACCTTTCCTTTTAACTTGCCAGAAATTTTTTCAATGAATTCACCTTAGCCTGCTGAATTGATTCTGGATCCGGTTCCAGTTCAAAACGTTGAGTCGACTCAGGGTTCGAAGCAATTTATCAACTTGGATCCAATCTTTGTTTCGGATTCCTTTTCGTTAACGGTTTGCTCCAGGATATTTCTAATCCGGCTAATTCCAGCCCTTTTCTTTCTCTTCTTCTTGGAAGAAGGTGTCTATTCTCTTTTAATGAAAATGCTAAAGAATCATTTGAATCTCCTACGTCATCCTCTCCCATTTCTTCAAGGAATTGTCTATTTCCAGGGGTCTCTAATTCTTCCCATCCTGGTTTTAAATTATCTTTTTTTGTCTCCCCAGTTTTAATCACAGATCATGAATTTAAAGTTCAATCCCAGATTTTTCTTCTTCTTCTATTTCGTATTTTGGTAACTCTTCTTCGTCTTACCTGGTGGAATCACTCCAAATTGATCAGTATGGTTCTAATTTCAAAGAACAACAAATGAAAAAGGAATCATATCTTCCACTATCATTCTCGCTTTCTCCTTCCCCTATACGCCATGAAGAGACACATGTATTCCCCTCTTTTTTTTTCTTAATTCTACTACAAATTTCGCATTCGGCTCTAATTTTAAAATTTGTCTAATTCCATTCGATTTCGTTAGTTGTTATCTGATTAGAAGCAAACTTTTTGTCTTAAGTGCACCTTTGTTCTATTTTTATTTCAAGACATAGGTTAACATTCTAGGGTTCAGCTCTACTGTCTCTTATTACTTTGTTTTAGGCCCTAGTTTTAATTTTGAAAATAAAATCTTAGCTTGGAATGTGCAAGGATGTGGAAACCCCTTTACACAAAATCATTTATCTCACGTAATCAAACAAGAAAGACCAGAAATTTTATTTCTCACTGAAACTAGATCTCAAAGATCTCTGGTAAAATCTTTGCTTTCATTCTATCCTAACTCTCATATTGTAGATCCTATAGGACTAGCATGATATTTAGCTATAGCTTGGTTAGATGGCTTTCATTTTGACGTAGTACAATGGAATATAAACATGATTAATATCATTGTTCAGACCGACTTTGAGTCAAAACAATGGATATTGACTTGCTTTTATGGTAGCCCTTATACCCACAATAGAAAATTAGCTTGGGATAATCCTATCCAAAATAGCTAAACAAGTAGATAGAACTGATATGCCTTGGGTTATGCTAGGTAACTTCAATATGATTTTTGATCAATCTGAAAAATAGGGAGGCCTTCCCTTTAATTTCAAGGATTGTGAATATTTCTACAAAATTCTACAATATGCACGGCTTTTTGATCTAGGTTTTTCAGGTTCTGACTTTACTTAGAATAATAATAGAAAGGGCTCTGCTAATATTCAGGAGAGGCTTAATAGAGCAGTATCAAATACTGCTTGGAATTGTCAATTTCCTAAAGCTTCTCTTTAACACCTAGTGTCAGTGGGCTCTGACCACTGACCAATTGCCGTTTTTCTAGATAATGAGTTTAAAAAATTAGAAGGGACATTTAAATAATACGACATCTGGCTTAAAGAACAATCCTGTATACAGATAATAAAACACTTCTGGAACAACTCTATGGTTAACGATCCTCCTGAGGATCTAGTCTCTAACCTTAAAGAATTAGGTATTCATATTCTTGAATGGAAAAAAAATAAGTTTGATATTCAGTTCAAACAAATTAAAGGTTTGATGAAACAAATTGAATACCTGAATAACTCTCAAAGTATCTACATGAAAGAAGAGAAAATTTAGGAAAAACTGCTTTCTTTAGAAAAACTTTATGAAACCCAAAAAGCAATAGCTAAACAGCAATCTAGAGACAACATAATTAATCTAGGAGAAAAAAATACAAAATATTTCCATACCATAACCTTGAGAAGAAGAAAATGGAATAATATTGAGTGTCTAAAAATAGTCAGGATGAAGTTACTTTCGACATAAAAAAAATTCATTTAACTTTAACAGACTATTTTCAGAATCTTTTTACGGCAGACATAGTAGACAAATCTCAACAAGACTACATTTTTAATAAAATTGTATCTGTAGTCTCTTTGGAGGAGAATGAGAAACTTTTGTCAATCCCTACCAAAGAGGAAATCTTTGATGTTCTAAAAAAAAATGAAACCTAATAAAGCCCCAGGACCTGATGGTTTCCCAACTAGTTTATTCAAAAAAAACTGGGGGACAGTATGATACCAAGTTACCCAGAAAATTCAACAATTCTTCCAAACTGGTACTCTTCATCCTGAAATCAATAAAACAAATCTTTTCTTAATCCCCATAATCAGAAATCCCAAAAATATAAGTCAATTCAGACCTATAGGACTTTGTAATACAACTTAAAAAATTATAGCAAAAATTCTGGCAAACAGAATAAAACCTCACCTGGATAACATAGTTTCCCCTTTCCAAGTAGCTTTTCTCTTTAAAAGACAAATTACAGATAACATAATAATAACTCATGGAATCATTCGTTCCTTTTAAAAAAAGGCAAGAAGAGGGGGCCTAGGAATTAAATAGACATGTCCAAGGCCTTTGACAGGGTAAACTGGGAATTTCTTCTTTCCTCAGTTCAAGCTTTTGGATTTGGTGATAAATTTTACAACCTCATCAATGAATGTATCCCAACTTCCTCTATAGCAGTCCTTTGAAATGGAAATCCTGGAAAATCTTTTAATCCTTCAAGAGGCCTAAGACAAGGAGACCCATTATCTACTTATCTTTTCATAATATGTATGGAAATTTTCTTGAGAATCCTTCTATCCCAAGAGAATGAAAAGCTCATCCATGGTGCAAAACTTTCTCGTAGGAATGATCCTATATCTCATCTGTTCTTTGCGGATAACTGTCTCCTGTTTGCTAGAGACGATCTAAATGAATGTAAAAACTTGCTAAACAATATTAAATTTTTTTGTAAAGCCTCAGGTCAATTAATAAATTTTGACAAGTCATGCTTATTCTTCAGTAAGAAAGTGCATCCTAAGCACCACAGAATATGTCAAAACTTTTAAAAATAAAAAAGATAGATCTTAAAGACTCATATCTAGGAGCTCCCCTCTTCATAGAAAAATCAAAAATCAAAACCTTTGAGTATTTGATTGAGAAAATGGAACAAAAAACCCAAGGCTGGAAAAGCAAAGTATTACCACAGTCAAGTAAAATGATCCTTAATAATTCTATTTTCTCTAGTTTGCCTATTTTCCAAATGGGATGCTTTCTAATTCCAAAAAAAAATAACTAATAATAGTAATGCAATACAGAGAGACCTTTGGTGGGGAAAGGAACCAAATTCTAAAGGTTATTATCCTAAAGCTTGTTCTTGTCTTAGGAAACCAATCCAAAAAGGGGGTCTGGGATTCATTGATGCCCATAAAACAAATCTAGACATGATAGCAAAACTAGCTTGGAGACTTCTTACTGAACCTAAATCTCTTTGGGAATCTCAAATAAAATAGATGCACTTCAAAAACAACTCTGCTTTAAGGGTTGAAGCTTCAAACTCCAGTTCTTGGATCTTGAAATGCATCAGTAAATGTATTAGACTGATAGAATAGTATAGTATTTGGGAAGTGGGTGATAGTAAGGATATAAACATATGGGAAGACTACTGGGTTCAGGAATTAGATAACAATCTTATTCAATTTAGAAATAACAACAATAAATTTTTCACACTTGTGCCAGACTTAATTGACCTGTTACTAAAAAGTGGAATGTGGCTTTAGTAACCTCTCTTTTCCCATCCAACATAGCTGACAAAATTTGCAATATTAGAATTTTCTCTTTAGATAACAAACATTCTAAACCAGATAAATTATAATGGTTATTGACTTTGTTAGGAGAATTTACAGTCAAATCTATGTATAACAAACTCAATGAACCTGGAATCAATTCTAACAACTTTAATTTGTCAGACAAGTTCCGGAAGGATTTCTGGAAACTAGAAATTTCTCAAAGAATAAAAATCTTTGGATGGAAATGCTAACAGAACGCTCTCTCAACTAATCATTAAACTAAGTAGATTCATGAAGAACATATCTTCAAATTGTTCTTTTGATTGTAGCACCGAGGAAACTATGGAACATATTTTTTTCCACTATAAATTTGCCAAATAAATTTGGAATATGGAACCTAGTCCAGTTATCCTCTCTTTCGATAGTTTTGAATCTTTCTTAGATATTTGTAGCTCCTGGATTGAAAATTTAAATTCTGTAATATCTTTGGAACTTGTGTTAACAAAAATGTGGTTTATATGGAAAGAAAAGGTGTAACAAAGCATTTCAAAGGAAGCAAACTTCTGCAAAGCAAGTTGCCTTAAGTATTTAGAGACATTTAAATTTTTGGAACGATTCTAACTTAAACAAGACTAGAGATCCCATTAAAACAGAACAACATAATACTGAAGGGATTGGAAAGCACCAGGGATAAATAATTTTAAAATTATATTGATGCAGCCTGGATAGATAAGGATTCTCCTTCAGGCTATGCAATAATTCTTAGAAATGATGCAGGTGATTTTGAACAAGGAAGAGTAGGACCATTTTCAACAGCAGAGCCAGAAGAAACATAAGCAGTAGGAGTTCTTTCAGCTGCTCAATGGGCATTGTAGAAGAAGATCAACAAATTTAGTATTGAAGGAGATTACGAGAAGATTTTTGATTTTCTAAATGGAAAACAGTTTTTGATATCTTGGAAGAATGAAAATATATTAAGAGAAGCAAAAAGAATCACTAATCTTCGTCAAGATTTTGAAGGTTTTCACTTTGTTCCAAGAACGGCAAATAGAGTCGCAGATACACTGGAAAAAAAAGAAAAAAATTGCACTAGTAATTTAGATTAGGATCATATCCCACCAACTTGTATTGAAACTTTTTTAGTAGTAGATAAATCTAATGCTAGGAAGACCAAGGCTCCTATATTAGATGGCTCTACTACTCTTGCAAGATGGGTTTCTAACTCCCTTAGTTAGATTTTAATGAATTCCTAATTTGCAAAAAAAAAATTAAAAAAAAAATAGCGTATGACTTATATTTCTTAGTAAGTAGGTATTTCTCTAAATATCTAGAGAATGGGACTTGACATTAAGTTGTTTGATGTGGCGCCTCGACACTAGCACTACAATTGTAAGATCTCCTTGTGAACATAAACTTACAAATTGAAAACAATATGGTCGCCATATGGGACATCCTGGTACGCTAGTAGCCTTAGTACTATCGTTATTCCACTGTATTTGTTTGATATGTGGTTCAATAAAAATGCATGAACTGTATAGAGTATTGCGGAAATTGAATAAATACACCTACTGCTTTCACACGAATTTTTTTTTGGGGACAGCTTAAAATTTAAGGGGACCATTCCGTGCTTAGGCCATCCACCCTACAAAGCTAAGGGGTGTCCAAATAAGAGGAAATGACTAAGTTACCCTTTATTAAACTTAATCTAATCTAACCTAAACTTAATCATATATAAACCTAAACCTAAACCTATTTCAAAACCTAATCAAAATAAAAACTCAAATCCTTCTTCTCCTTTTTCTCCCTTTTCATCTTCCATAAACGATTAACCGCCGATTCATAAAAGAATTTCATCGTCGATTAATATTGTTCTTTATAAATGGCTTAACTGAATCATGGGATTGCATGCATTACAAATGCCCAATCAAGAAATTGTACCAGAAATTGAAGAACTTGTTGAAGCTAAAGTTCAAGCCGAAATCGATACCTAAACGAGAGAACCAAATCATGATTGTTCCATTATGAATATTATAAGGTAATTCCAGACAAACCCCTTTATTTTTATTATTTTATTATTATTAATTCGACATGAAATCATGAAAATTGGGGTTTAAAATATTGTGCCAGTGTAATGTTTTGTTAGGAACATTTTTTTAATACCATATCGAGTCAACTGAACTTTCTATTAAGAAGAACACCAAGACAATTCGGTTAATGATGTGATTATAGACAGTGGTAAATAGGGTATCGTTCACTTGGACTTGTGAAGACTCGATTTTAGATTTAATTCATAATACTAGCAGATATATACAAAAGATGATAACAATATTAAGGATAACTGAGACATAAGATTTCACCATTTTTCATATTCATGTGGTTCAAATATTAATTCTAGAAAATTATAGCTCGAATAATAGAAATGTTGACTCTGATTCTTTGCCAAAAGTAGATTCCTACAATATTATATATAAATCATAAGCATCACGTATCAAAAGTACTTAATACTAAGCATACACCATCAAACAACATCACACATAATTTGTAAAAGTCATAATTCAATTTAAATTAACGCAAAAGTCATAAAAAATTAAATATAGTTACCAAACAATTTTGAAAAATAGCTTCCTCAATTGTCCCAGTGATGGGGTTTAGCTCATCATGCTCAAAACACCCTCAAAAGATTGATACATGGCTCAAAAAGTGTTTGAAAGATGAAAAGAAAAGAAAATAATAAAAACAACGAGTTTGCAACGTTGTATTAGCGTTATAGACTCACTGTTACAAAGTAAGTGTTGCAAACTGAAGCTAAATGTTGTAAAGATTAAAAGCTTTAGCAACAGAATCTTTAACCTTTTGGCCACAGAATCTTCAACCTTGTAGCAATGATTTCTTCATCTTCTTCGTCACGATCATGATTTTTTTTCTGATTTTGATTTTTTTTTTTTCTCTGGTAGAGCCATCCCCCCACAAAATTCTTCCTAGACTCTTCTATTTATACTTGAACCCAAGCCACTTGAACTTTTCTCTTTAACTACGAATCAAATCTTCTTTTATTGGTAGGATCTCGGGAATGATTTTTTTTCTTCATCTCGACATTATTGATTCGATTTTAATTCTCTTTATAGCTCAATCTCGGTTATTTTGTTGCCTAGTTGTTGTTTTGTTTCCTTATCAACTTGATGAGATGTCTTTCCAAAAAATCCCGAGAATATATTTTCTCCATTCCTTACATGAATGTGTGAGATTTGACGTGTAAAAATTGTACACGACTCTTATGAATAAGAAAAGAATAAATCCTTGTCTTAATAACCAAGACATAACCCAAAATATCTCGTTTATTTACTTCACAGATTTGGTGTTCGAGAGAATATAACTTCCCGTCAAGTTCAAATAAGGAAGGTGGGTTCCTTATCACTTGCATGGGTGCCTTTATCAATTTTCCTAGGGGTGCCTTTTACACTTTTTAAGCTATTTTTTTCACAATTATTATTCTTCCAAAATACCTAAAAACATAGAAAAAGATCATATTAGTACAAAAATTCGAGGAATAACAATATAAATATGAGATGAATTATGACATGTAAATGTGTCTATCAGTTGAGAAAAAAATTTAGGGGCTAGCTGAACTTTTAATTTCTCAAGCCTTTTGAACCGAACTTTTTAGTTGAGAAAAACTTGAAGTTCGGTTAGCTCGATAATAAACCTTTTCAACCGAACATTATAGTCCAAAATGGGAACACATAGTTCGGCCAGCTTCAAAAAAAGTTTACCAACCGAATATTACACTGTTTTAGAAATATTTAAATGTTTATGAACCGAAAATTTGATTTCTTGACCGAACTTTTGGTTCGGTTAAATCGATAATAGGCTTTACTAACCAAAATTTTAAGTTAGTTAACCTCTAAGGCTAACTAGAATTTTTTTTCTCATGTTTCACATTTTTATTAGTCGTACTTTAATTTTTATGGCCAAAATTTATTATTTCGGGAGGATATGAAGGGAAAGGAAAAGGATACTCCTCCTTGCAAATTACCTAAAAAGTTAAGTGCAGATGAAATTCTTGATAGGATGGTGAATGATCCGGAGTTTGTAAGTTGGTTGAACAGTGATGACAATCCTTTGAACAGTGATCAGATCCGAGATTTTTTTAAGGGAATCATACTTTTTTAGGTGTAAACCTTTATTACGATGAAAGTGGTGACTACATAGGTCCACCTGGGGAGTTAGAAGAAAAAGTTGATGAGAACAAAAATGGAGGAGTTGATGAGGTTGTTGATGAGAAGAAGAAGGAGCGGAAGAAGTTGATGTAATTTATTTCGTTATTGTTGGTTGTTTAAAGTTAATCTAGACAATATTATGTAGTAAGTGATGAACCTATTATGTTATTTTAGAATCTGATGTGATTTAAGTGTGTGTTGTTGGGATTTAAGTTATTTTAAACAATATTATCTAGTGATGAACCTATATGTTTAGACAATATTATGTTAATTGTTAAGTGGTAAAAATCTATTGGTAACAAGCCATATTCGTCCAGCAAAGCCAATTACGGTACTAACCGAACATTCACAATATTGCAAAACAGATAAAGGTTCGGTTCACAAGAAAACTTAAAACTTCCCCGAACTGTTTGTTTTGACTTGGACTAAGTAGTTCGGCTAGGAAAAGCAAATTACGACCTATCCAGTTAAGAAAGTAATAATATCATTTTTCAGAATAAAAAAAAAACAGATTCGTTGGAGCCTCTCTCTATATAATGTGGCACTCTCTAACTCATTTTACACCACCTATTCTCGTCTTAACTTGAATTTTTGGCACCGATTATTCCTTCCTCCCATATTTTTTTTTTTTGCATCTCTAGTAATACATGGAACCATTCACCGTTGAGGATTATGTAATGTTTGTTAAAGCTTTCATTTCGGCTTACCGTGAAGTTCTGATGAACGTTATTCGATGTTTTGGAAGGGAGTCAAAGAATTTCATTCCAAATTAGATGGTTATAGTTAGATGAAAGATTTGATATTACAATATAGGTTGCGAGACTACATTAAAATAATTTGTTGGGTAAAGTGATATCATCGCAGACACGTTTATCTTGTGAATTGAGTCTTTTTGGTTTTGCATACTAACTTGTCAATTCTTTTATTTTTAGAGAGTTAGAGTTCAAAGCCTTTGAGGAATACATCATGGTAGAACAACATTCAAGCACGAGGCTTGTTTTAGTATGTGAAGACAATGCTCCGAGATTTGTTAAAGAGCTATCCATCAAGATTCATAGATTTAGCTAATAGATGCGAACTTATTTCAATATATAATATGATGTAATGATATTTAAGGGATGTAATGTGGGTAAGTTATGTAATGGGTAATTTCATGATGAAAACAAATGTTATCTTACAGAATAGTTCCAAGTTATGCTGAAAATAGAAATACCACTTTGCAGACAAATATCTAACTTATAAGATATAAAGTAAAATAGAGAAATGTTCGGCTAGTAAACCACACCCAAGTGTCAGCTGAACTTTTTGAGTTTCTATACTTTTCGAAAACTATAACTTAGTAACATGTACTCTATATATACTCAGCTATTAATTCATATTTAAAAATCACATTATTACTCAAAAATGGCACTCACTAATGTCAAGTTTACTCTAGATGGAGATTTATCTCTTTGCACAAACTATGTACTTTTGTATCCAAAGAAGGGTGAAGAGAACGACGGAAAAATGGTTTAGTTAGTATGAGTTATTGGGATAAAATTCATGAAACCTTCTGCAACGAAACAGGTAATCCTCATAACCAGGATCATGCTGCGTTGTTTGGTCGATTTCAAACTATAAGAAGAAAAGTTAAAGAATGTATAACCTTAGTTCGGATTTTCAATCAATATCGACTAAGGGGTGAAACCAATTTTGAGGTTACAGTGCAAACTCGAGATGAATGGAGAAGATGGAAATGAAAGAATTTGTGTGCTAGTATAAATATTGGTTTCTAGCTTTGTAGTTCAGTATAAGTAGCATATTTAACAAAAAAAAAAAATCCCAGTGTAATGTTCGGCTAGGAAGAAGAATGTCAAATCTAGCCGAATTTCTATATCCTGGTAAAATCGTTAAAGTTCGGTTACATGCAACACTGGTTATTCTATCCGAACTTCTGAAAAAAAATAGCATGGAAAAATCATCAAATTTCGGCTACCTGCAACCTTCACTAACCTAACCGAACTTCGGACAAAAAACCTGGATTTTTTTTTATCAAGTTCGGCTAGCTTTGAAATTATCATTCCTAACTGAGCATTACACCGAATTGAGCATCTCTTAGCTGAACTTTTATTCGACAAGGTCCAAAATATGTCTTCCTAACCGAACATTAGTTCGATAAGGTCTAGAACGTGACCTCCTATACGAACTCCTACAAACGTATACACTCATATACAAAAAATAATTTCAACAAAAATATTCCTTCAATCAAAATATATGATCTTCAAAGCACATTTAGTTTAATTACATGTGTCATTTACTCAATTACAATTGATTGAGAATATTCTTTTTCCTGTGATATTCTCAAAGCTCTCCCCATCTCTATGTTTTGCTCATACAAATTGCACCAACTCTTCATTACGTCGGGGTTAAATCCTTCCCAATAAGAAGTTTGGCACAACGAAGGGATTGGACAGCCGGGTTTTAACCGGAGACCAATAAAGTGGTTCCCTCCAACCAATGCAATGGACACTCTTCGATGCAGTTGGACACATATACTTGATTTCGTAGTGAATGTAGCACTATAAACTTTTCTGAAATAATGAACCACACGATTAAATGCGGATACAATTAAGTGCCCGTAAATCGGCATATGCATCCAATGATCCCTTGTAATAGGATTGGCCCCGTGTAGACGACGTTGAAATTTAATAAAATCCTTGTTCATCCCACAATCCGTCCCTTTCATCATTGTCTTATAAAATGTCGGGTTCTCCCGTAGTTTCGTCAATAACTTTTGTTTCATATAAGTGATTTCACAACCACTGCATTTCTTGGCACGATATTAAACAACCCTATTTGTCCAACCATAACGTCATGAAAACCACAATTACTATCGCTAGGGACGTCATTGGTGGATATGACGTACTCATGAATGATTTGAGATAGTTCTACCAAGTACATTTGATCAACAAATGTTGGTTTGTCATCACTTGCTCGACTCTTTTGTTGATTGGGGAACATAGGAGCCTTTATCTTCACGTCTCGAAGAGTTAGATCGCTTGGTGGCGATGGAAACATCGGACCTCTTTTCCTCATATCTCGTTCACTTGGTTTGCCTTTTTTCTCACTACTCTGACCTTCTTTCTTTGATTCATCGACGTACATCACCGTAGTGTACTCGTGAGCCGAAGGATCTCTATGATTAGCGTGGATGTCACCATGCTTATTAGCCAAAATATTCACATACTTCCTTTTTGTTTCCTTGTTTCCTTAGTGCTTGGTCTACCTTTGAGCTTGCCCTTTTCCGGTTCGTAAATATTCTTTGAAGTATGTGGATAAAGGATTGTCCTCATGTCATCCCAAAAGATTTTTCGTTGGATTTTGTTCATGTTGAGATACATCTAGAGTACGGTTTTCCCAAATTGGGTATCCCCAAAACTTTTCTTCGTGCTCTTCTGTGGGAGGGTTAAAACTTAATTGTTTACAAAATGGATCAATGTTGTCTATAAGAATAACACCATTTTCATAGTTAATTATAATATGATGACAGGGTAAGGGTTAATTGAGGTTTGGTACTAATATTTTGTCCAATATTAACGTTTGGTCTTACATTTATCCAACTTAGGATCTGGTATATGAAATTGACGTTGACCTGTTTTGACTGTTTATGACCAGAATTTAATTAATTTTATTAAAATAAAATACTATAAAATATTGAGTTTATAAATGTACCCTTGAAATGAGTCTAGGATCCAACGGCTATAATAAAAACATTTAATCTACGGTAATATAAGATCAATCAACATTATTTTTCTACCCTTCTTCATCCACTAAATATCACTTCCTTCCCAACAAAAATATTAAAAAACAAAATGCTTGGAATTGGCATACAGCCTTTTCGATCCATCTAACTTTTCACATAGCCACTAGAAAATCGTTGTTATACTATGAAGCACATGCTAACCAAATTATCATCCTCACTCAAATATTATAACAAATAGTAATCTTACTTAATCGTGGTGCAACAATATAGATCAAAAGAATCAAGAGAAAATCAGGTCAGTACACTCAATGTTTTGTATTATGATAAAAAATGGTATACATACTAGATGCAATAGTGATATCACAGGCATATTCCCTCGAATCTATACCAAATATCAAGTAACAAACTGAAAACCAAAATGTAGATTTCAATCACAGTAAGTATAAGTATTAATTTCTGTTGTTCTTTTCAATTTTAGTCCAATCCACGAATTTTAAAGCTTTCTACAGCAAATTACAAAATGAATTGATCAAATTGCAGCATTTAGGAAAATTTAGGGCATAAACTATGAAATTTATGAATGAAAATGCAGATGATGACTAGACATACTAAATCATTAAACAATCTTATCTTGTGGGATTTCTATGGTGAAATTAGTGTTTGTGTGATAGTGATGTGATGGTAGTCTAGTGATGACAATGCAAATGCAAAATAGTTGTTGTTGGTGGTGAGTACTCAACTTGTATTTTTGGAGTGTTGGTCATAGGTGTGCTCGATTCATGTTGTCGGGTGATCATTTTTGGCTACAAAGGTAGATAGAGACAGAGAAAGTGATGGTGGCGGACCTGGCGGTGAAGGTGAAGGTGTGGAGAAGGAGGAGAAGAAAAAGATGAGATCTAGGTTTTGGTTATTTAATTTCATACTTTTGTAAATGTGAATAAACTAAAGGGTATGATAGTAAATTCATTTAATAATTACATATTATATAATCTTTTTAATAGTTTCTAAATGAAAGTCAATATTTAAGCAAGTCAATGTGGATCAACGTTATTTCCCACAAGGTAATCCCATCGACTTATTCATGTTGCAAACACACACCTCGTTCGACTTGATGTCCCAATCCTTAATCAAGTTAACTTCTACCATAAACTTCTTAATACATGCATGGGGCATGTTAAAATGGATTCCCTTGAGCAATGGAATCTCAACTCATTTCTTAATCTTGAAGATAGAGCTCTTTTGGAACTTTTCTTTGATTCTATCAATGTCGCGAGTGAATTAATTTTCCATAGCATCAAACATGCTCACAAAATTACCAACACATCCAAAAAAAATCTTCTTCAACCGTTGGTGAGCCGACTCTGCCAAACTCGTCGCTTGATTGCCCAAGTGTTTGTGTTGGTTGGTAAAGACATAAACAAACCTCTCTTAATTTGTGTGGTTCCAACCATTGGGAAATCAAATACGGTATAATATCCGGGTACTCGGGGCTAGTTCACTGCTCGATAAACTTTACAAGATTTAGATTATAATCATCCTCGGTGAGAGACCCAATTCAATGAGTCCCATACACAGGAGAAACAAACTCATTTGGCTTCATTTACTTCGTATTGTTTATCAAATTCATCTTTCTCTTTGGATTGTTTATCTTCCCGTAGCTTTTTATCTCATCATAACCACTGTTATTTGGTGGTACAATTTGAGCCTTGCACCTATTCATCACACTACACTATATGTGGAACATACAAAGAAGATTATGTGCTAACGGGAATACTACATTTATTGCATTCCTTAATGCGACTTTGTTGTTAGTGACTATAACTCCAGGAATATCATCACCTTAGAAGAGTGACCTCACTTGTTGCAACGCCCAAGTGTAACTAGGCTCCTGCTCATCCTTCAAGAAACAAAACGCCACGATAAACGGTGACTCAGTACGCCCAACAACATTCAACAATGGCATCTCGTACTTATTAGTCTTGTAAGTGAAATCCATTATAAGAATTTGATAAAAACGTTGCGGCAATTGAACACACATCGGATGTGCAATAAAGAGATGTGTTACTTCTCCATCCAAACCTACTTGCTTTTGAACGACGTAGTTTTTCTGTTGTGTCACAAAAAACAATTATTGCATTACCTTCCTATCTCTCCATTCCTTCTTTCTCAATGTCTCGTTTGCATTTTTAATGGTGGACAAAGAAGAGTGGTTATCCTTCTTATCTTGTTTTAGTATGTGAAGCATATTAATTGGTGGAATACACATTTTCCTCATCTTAGCTAGTTTCTCAATTTCAAGAGGGGTGAGCCTTGCGGCAATTGAATGTCCTTCAAGATGTTCCGGATAATGGTGGTTGTGTCTAGCTTTCGTAAATTTGAATAGAACCCATTTCCTCAATTCTTTGTTCAAATTAAACACAAGCTTGAATGAGCAATTGGTCTTCTTTGAGATAATTACATTCTTCATCCCAGTCTTTCCGTTATACACATAACTCTTCTTCCTGTGGCTATCGGTTTACGACTTCTCTCACAAACCACTTCAAAAAGGCTTTTGCTAGATTTTCCACTTAAAAACAATATACACATATCCCGTTTTGCATGTTGACTAGCCCAATTTTTTGCTTCATCGGGATTATCCCATGTCTACATTAAGCAAAATATAAAGTTACAGAACTTGATAATTTTCTTCAAAAAATTTAAGCACACATAAATAGGTAACCTACCAAGTCATTCGCATAATGATGAGATGTATCTTTGTACATATATCAACATGAGTAGGTTAATCATCCATAGGTATATGTTACGATTGGATCTACAAAATATATGACAATGTTAATTGTGACAAAAATTACTAAAAAGCTTGTCTAATAATATATCTCCATAACCAACCGAACATACAAGTTTGGATAGGTTCATATAACCTAAATTGACCTAACACCAAGTTCGGCTAGGTTGATATATTCTAAATTACCCGAACATTACAGTTCGGATAGGACCATTACTGCCATAAACTGCCGAACTTTCTACTTAAATTTTCTGCTAGTTTATAACTAAATGCTCGGCTAGAATAATGTTGGACTCGAAGTAGCCGAACATTACACTGGATCACCCAAAACTAGTCGAACATTAGTGAAAAAATCCATGAACGCAAAGTTCGACTACTGTTCTTCATTTTCCTAGCCGAACTTTTATCGGGCTTACCGAATCTCATTTATAAAAATTTGCATTTTCACAAAATTTAAGCCAATTCAAGCAACAAAAACACATTAACATGTATTCCTGAGTATCAAAAATATTATGATCTTCATATTCTTCGTTGTGATCCTCTTTTATCTCGTAAAAAATTTCATTTTGGCATTGAGATTGGGTTGGGGGAAGAAAATATTCACCATCTAACAAATCATTCATCACCGGATTGTTATGAAGATTAGCGAATACTTTGTTTACTCTACGATTTAAAGGATCGAATTCCTCAGAGTTTGTAGTAGAGTCATTCATTTTGAATTTAAAAATCAGAGGTTTCAATTTTTTTTCCCAAAATTCTTCTTCTCATTCTTCTTCTCTCTCTCAATAATTCTAATTCTCTAACAACACTAACACTAAATCAAATGTTTTATCTTATCTAACTAATCTAATCTAATCTAAAACTAACAATCAACTAATTTAATTAACTTAATTATTAACATCTAATTATAAAAGGGTATTTTAGTTATTAACAAAATTATATGGATAAGAGGGACCAGGATTTACTTCATATTGAGCTTATCAAAATTGGAGGATGGTCCCCTCAAAATTTTAGTGGTCCCGTTATCCGTAAATATCCAGAGTAATCTACAAGAAAACCCATAAAATTCTAATATCAATTTTACCCTCATATATACTCCCTATACTAGCACTTTTTTATTTTATTTATATTGTCGGTAGATTTCAGAGTGACAGAGAAAGAAATTCAAGAGAGAACAAATTTTCATTGAGAGAGAGAGAGAGATCTTCGATCGATTGATATCAAGCAACATCATCATCATCATCAGTTCGTCTGCTTTTTCTTCATCTATATCTTCTTCATCTCCTATTATTAGTGATTTGAATATCATCTGCAGATTTAGGAGATCGAGAGATGTGAAATAGAGAATCAAAACCAGAGAAATTATAGAGATAGATAGAGATGTATCATGTTAGTATCAAAAACCCTAGAAACCTCAATTTCCTATATTTTCTCTTATCATTTGATTGAATCTCATAAGCTGGATGTGTTTTTACAATGTAACATAATAAAGATTGAATGGACGTAATATAGAATTTACTGATGTTGAAAATTATTGGATTTAAATAGTAGTAGTATTTATCATCATGTGACCAAATTCAGTGGTGACGATGGTGTGTGTTGGTAGTGGTCTTGGTTGTAATAAATTCAGTGGTGTTGGTGATGTTGTTGGGTTGGTGGTAGTGATACTGTTGGATTGGTGTCCATCCTAATGTAATATTTGTATAACTTACAACTCCAGTACAACCAACAACACAAATAGCACCATCAGTACCAACACCACTG
>JAJJMC010029502.1:7736697-7786391 GCA_023531435.1 Papaver californicum
AGTACAACCAACAACACAAATAGCACCATCAGTACCAACACCACTGCCACAAAAAGAGCAATACGATTAGAAAATGAATCATATAATCATCATTGGCTCCACATAAACTTGTTTACTACTGTATTAAATAAGGAAAATATTATACTACACGAGATTTCCTTGGAACACTGATTAAATTACCTTCTCTATCCTAATATGTCGATTTTCATTTCTTTTAATTTCTAGAATTCGGGTTACTAATGATAACAATGGTATACTACATGAGGTGGTCTTAATGCAGATAAATCTCCTTAATTTTGGAAGAGACTAGAAAGAAAGCTAGATTAATTGGTTAAAAGATCCATGCAGATTGGTGTTTTTTTGTTTTAGTCTTGTTATGCATACATTGCTACAATTGTGAGAAAAAAATGCATGTTTCAGTATGTTTGAATTGCTTAGTTATAGTGAAGTTTCGGTTGTGAAACACAATTGAAATAGTAATCTCAAGGTTGTTATTTTTTAATACCCATATGAAACCCAAGAAGAGTAATTCCTTTTTAAAACATGTTGATATCGTCGAGGGGACTTCTGCTAAATTTATTTCTACTCCATCGAGGTTGATGAGATTACAACAATGTGACTTGGGTTACACCTAGTGATATGACATGAAGAAGCATTAGGGCAGACATAAATCTGCAATGAATTTAATAATTTATTAGCTATGAGTTTAATGATTATGCTTCACCTGGAGTGGAAAAGGCTTAATAGTTATGAAGTGTATTGTTATTTATAGCTCTAGTAAAGATCCTAACAGTTGTACATGTTCACTACTCATTCAGAAACATTAGATTAGACTTGTGAAGTATTGAGTACTTATTAATTACATTAGTGGATTATACAACTGTGTTGTATTAAAATTTAAATAACGCTTAATGGTACCCCCATTTTATTATATTCATTGCAAGATTAGGAAGATAGCTAGTGGAGGAAAAATAAACTGATATTTGTGTATCATATTTGGATAGTAAAGATATAACTCAGTAAAGATTAAATGGTCGTAATATAGGATTTAACTGATGTTGAAAATTGTTGAATTTCAATAACAGTAGTATGTATCATCGTTTGACCAAATTCAGTGGTGGTGATGGTGTGTGTTGGTAGTGATTTTTGTGGTAATAAATTCAGTGGTGTCGGTGATGTTGTTGGGCTTGGTTATAGAGATACTGCTGGACTGGTGTTGTACTGGTTGTAACGGACGTTGTTGTTGTGGTGGCAGGTGCAGTTGCAGCGATGTTAATGTTGGTGGTTGTAGTGTTTGCGGCACTAGTGTTGGTGCTTGTTGTTATTGTTGTTATGGTGGTGGTGGATGTTGTTGCAGTGGAGGTGACGGTGGTGGATTTTATTGTAGAAGTGAAGGTGGTAGTGTTGGTGATATCAACATTAATTAGTGTTGTTGGTGTAGGAGCAACAGTAGAGTGGTAGTGGAGATGGTGGCAGCAACAGTGCTATAATAGTAGCTCTAGCTAGTTTAGTTACGAGATAATTGAGTAAATATTTAAACCATCTAGTATGCTAGTTCATATTTAAATGAAACTACATAAAACATATTTGTTAATGATATGTTTGTTATATCTTGTTACTTTAATATTGGCTCTACATGTTGTACTTTAAACTGTCATGTGTAAAAAGTTAATTTTTTTCTGATTTTTTTTTTGTGTCTATTTAGCATGTTGACTCCAGATTTAGGGATCTAATTTAATTAGTTATTGGGATCAATATGTGCAGGCCTTAGCATATTTGTTGTCCTTATGCCTTTGGCCTCTTTGATTTCCTTGAATTTACCCTTTCCTTGGTTTATGGAGCTTACAGTTTAGCCTACTGAAACTGCTGAGAAGTGAATATCCCTTTCTATTATGTGATCAAAGTTTCCGTGAACATATAATCTTGGGCCTATCTTCCGAGAGCATTGACTCTGCAATTATGTTTCTAAGTTGAATCCAAATTGTATATATGTTTTTGAATATCTATATGTATATTTTTTTAGTTGGCATTCACAATACAATTTTCTTTTTTATGTTTTTAGGTAAAATGTTGCTATCAAGAAAATGATGGTAGTGGTGGTGATGTTGGAGTTGGTGGTTTGTTGTTGGTACTGGTGGTGGAGCGATAAGGTGGTTTGATGTTGATATAGGTGAGAGGTGGTTGCATTGTGGTTACTGGCGATGTGTGGTGAGGGTGGTGGGGGTGGTGGATGCACCATGTTGATGGTTTTGAAGAACACTTAACACAAATATGTGGTGCAATGGTAGCACAACTGACTCCACGTCGGAAGATGCATGTTCGACTCATGCCAGGTTCACTCATTTGAGTAAGTCAATTTTGTTACTAACTTGGATTGTTGACACCAGATTTTGGTGTCAACTTGGGTTGTCGGCACCAGATTATGATGTCAACAACATAACTTTTTTTCCTGAATTTCCAATTTTGGTGTCAACTTGGGTTTTTGACACCATATTATGATGTCAACAAAATAATTATTTATAAATTTTCAATTTTAGTGTCAACTTGGGTTGTTGACACCAGATTATGATGTCAACTTAAGTTGTTGACACCAGATTTTGGTATCAACTTGGGTTGTTGACATCATAATTTGGACCTAACTTATTTTTGAATTTTTTTTGATACCAGATTATAATGTCAACTTGGCTTGTTGACTCCAGATTTTGGTATCAACTTGGCTTGAGTTGGTAGTGGTGGTGCTAGAGGTGGTAGTGGTAGTGTTTATGGAGTAGTGGTGGTAGAATATTATAATAGTGGTGGTGGTTGTGTTAATGGAGTGGTGGTATTGGTGGTGGAGTTAGAGGTGGTAGTGGTGGAGTAGCAGCGGAATGGTGGTGGTGGTGGAGTGATAGAGAAATTTTTTTGTTGTTTTTTGGAATGAAAAAAGATGTTATACTAATAGAGAAGGAAAAAATTATATAAGTGAAGATATTAAGATAATCTATTTTAAAATGGATAAGATTTTTAGAAGGTGAGGGATATAATTATAATGTCCACGGGTATATTTGAATGGAATTTAATTAATGTACCATAAAATATAATACATCTCGCCATGACGCAGCTCTTAGCCTAGACTTTGGAGTCAAAAATGAAGAAATTTGTGGTCTTATTTGGCTTTGTCGGCTAGAATGATCAGGTTGAAGTAGGTTTGGATCGTTGACGTAGGTCTGCCTCTAACCTCAATCAACCTAAAGTTATATGGAACTTCTTACTCCTTATAGTTCATAGTACGAAAGTATATTCGTTCAAATTTGAAAAATGCTTATCCTCAATCAACCTAAAGTTATTATCCCTTAACATTTTCTTCTTAAATGTTATATTTTCGATGACTTGTTGGGTGCTTGGTATAGAAGGTCTTAATTGCTTTCTTATTTTGTTGTACTTAAATTAAATATTTTTTAGTAGAATTATAAAGCATGTTAGTGATTAGTTGATTGACGTATTTTTTTTCACTGAGCACTTTTTTGGGATGATGTGCCCACTCAATTTCCACTTTCAGTTTCAGAGACAGATCAGGTAGTGCTTGTGATAAAAACCGTTCAAGATTTAAAAGTTTAATAAGATTTGATTCAGTTCGTGGGTTAGTTTATGTTATGTTTATTTTGTAATTATATATATTTGAAAATCAATACAGTATTGTATATGTATCATTTAAGAGGTGTTCTTCGTATAAAATCTTTGAGTGGTTTTTAAATTTAGGTTAGATCTTTATTATAAATATCTAATTAAATGTTTTAATAGATGTTTTAGGTCTTTAATGTCTTAGAATGTAAAATGGTCCTTTTAATTTCCAAGTAGATGAATTTCTAAGTAGATGGATTTCGATGAATTATATAATTATCCTTTTTAAGGACTCTAAGATTAATACGAGAAGATTATACGTCATACTAGTTATTTTTTAAGTATAAACTGGGTTAAAGGTCAACCTTGAGAACATCTAAATAACGAGTATTTCTGCTAAAGACAATATATATGACTTGGCAATGGAATTAGGATGCAAAATTGACACTTTACCTATTTTTATCTTGGGATGCCAATTGGTGTGATAAGACGTAATGCTACATTTTGGGATTCAATGATTGAAAAAATAGAGACAAAGCCTACGCCCTGGAAATTTAACTTTCTAGCTAATGCATGAAGAATTATTACATGTCCTTATTAAAGATCCCAGCTTTAGTGGAGAATAAAATTAATAAGATTATACGAAGATTTTTATGGGACACCGAGGAGGGTAAAAAGAATAAATTGAGTTTCGTAGTCGAAGGTCTGTAAGTCAAAAAAGCAAGGAGGATTGGGTATTAAATATTTACGAACGGTGAATAAGTCTCTTCTCGTCAAAGATTTGATGATATTCCAAAGAAAACATTTCCCTGTGGCAAAGATTAATTTCAAGAAAAGGCTTGTACAAAACCTAATTTCATTGCGCGAAACATGCGTATTAGGAGGAAGATGCGGCTGCCTATATTGGAGATTAGAACTGAACTACAACTGTATGTTTCTTTTAAAGTTAACTACGGTGTTTCGACTAGGTTCTGGCATGACTGGCCGGTGGTTATATAATCAACCCCTTAAGTTGAAATCCCACGTCTATTCAAGATAAGTATTCATAAGAACACTACTGGAAATGACTTACATACATCTACAAGATGAAATCTTGAGTTTAGAAGGGTGATTAATGCTTCCGAAAGCATTGACCTTTTGTAACTTGACACGACATCAAGAGCGTCTATCTGAATCAAAACAATGATAACTTGGAAGGAGACTACTCAACGGGAAAGTTATGCGAAATTCTCATTATAACTCAAGACTATTTTATCGATAAGTTATTGTTGCCTCTGCTTCCTCCGAAGGTATTTCATCCGTTTTTAAAAGATAGACAAGGTTTCTATAAATAAGTATGTTAAAAAGATAGATTTGTCTTCGTTTTAAAAAAATCATATGTTATTAGTTTATTAATTTATTCGTGGAAGGACCACTTATTTCTCATTTGTTTTATCTAATACTCCCTCTGTTTTTAAAAAATAAGTTTGTTTGGTTTTGCACGAGAAGTAAGAAAACCAATCATTTAACTCTTTTTTCATGTTTTTTTTAATTTATCTTTATAAAAGAAGTGGTCCTCTTAATATTTTAAAAAGATAACATGATTAAATTAATCCAATTTACAAAAAAATATAAACCTTACCTATTTTTTAGAAACGTAGGGAATATCTAATGAGAGACCATTAAAACAAGAAGGATAAGTTAATAAAAAAATGATTATAATTATTAATTTTCTTAATTTTCGTACTAAACCAAAGAAGTCTATCATTTAAAAACGAAAAAAATACTCCCTCCATTTCAGGAAAAGAGTTACTTTCTCTTTAAATTTTTGTTCCAACAAAAGAGTTACTTTCATTTTTCAACATAACAAACTTTCAAAACTATCCTTGTTATTTTAAGAAATATTATTATTATCATTATAAAGATATATGTAGTATTAAACTTTTTGTTAGGGTAAATCTGGAAATAAATTATAATAGTTATTCTCTTTCATCTTGCCTTAACAATTGTGCAAATAGGAAAAGTAACTCTTTTCCTGAAACGGAGGGAGTATTATTTTTCATCCGGATATTCTTCGTAATTTTATTCCTACAAGAGATGCTACAACGTTGATGCATGGCAATCCAATTCTATGTATGTGCTCTTTGTATCCGGGAAGTGGAAATAATACATCATTTTCAAATTCACTGTGATTTCGTCTGCTCGCTCTGGAGCTATTTTGTTGGTGCTTGCAGTATCTTATAGTTTCATGCTGGTAGTGATGTAAGACAACAATTAGAAGTCCAAAGAGTGAGTAATCTTAATGGTCAGTATGAAACCATTTGTCCCCTTCTTTCTTATGCAATTATGTGGGAGGCATGGAAAAAGCTGAATAGACGAATTTATGGAGCACGAATTATGTCGTCAGATGAGCTCAAGATTCTAATTAAACAAACGATCATTTTGTGGACCTCGGTTGAAGGGACCTTTATAAACTATTCTATATAGCAAGTCTTGCTCCATTTCGGAGGGTGTAATGAAGATGTAAGTTGTATCTTTTTATTTGTGATCGGTTGCACCTCTCCTTATACACATTTTCTTTTTTAATATATTTTTTTCTTTTTTAAAAATAAAAAATAAAAATAATAATGCATGGAAGACATTTCAAACTTAATCATTTTTACTGATTAGTTGTTGCAGCGAAGATAATACTAAATACAACAATTTAGAAACCTTATAATTTTATTATTCAAATTAAAGATCCCATTGTTAATTCCTTAGAAATCTTCACGAAGAGAAACATATCATAACCGTCTTAGTCTTTCTCCAGGAGATTGATCCATTTTGTGTGGTAGAAATCAAATTGTGTGATATAATGAAGGAATAAATTATACTCTTTCTTTCTGTTTTATAAAATTTGAGTTATTTAAATTTATATAATTTTTAAGAGAATATAAAAAGAGATTGATATTTTTAAGTATTTTTTCTAATTGTATCTCTATGGATGAAAAAATAGTAAAGTTTAGAAATAACATATCTCTCAAACTATCATACGAATATTTATAAATTTTATATTGTTGGAAAGCATTTTAAAACACATACGAAACAAATATTGTCGTAAATTTTAGTGGTAAGTATTCCCGCCTGTCAGGCGGGTGACCCGGGTTCGATCCCCGGCAGCGACGCCAAAATTGATGTGTTTTAGAAATAATGGTAAAAGATTCGATACTCAGATTTGTTATTAGTTGTTTTTTAGGTTAGTTAGTTTAATTAGATTTTTATTTTTATTTGTTCTATTTAATTTTTTTGGTTATTCTTCTTTGTATTATAGGTTTTGGATCAAAAAGAAATTGGAGCCAAATATTATATGGATTGATTAAAGACTTGGAGTCAAAGATAAATCGAAAATAACGGAAAAAGAAGACAATAATTCTTTCTTTAGTTAATTTTTTAGGGTTTTATTTATTTTTATTTTTAGAAAATTGTATTAGGAAATCCTTTATAATTTTTGTAATTTTTCTTTATTTTTGGATACTTTGGGACATTTTTGGACAATATTTTTATTTTTAAACCCTACAAAAGGGTAATATTAAATATAAACTGCACAGGGAAGGACGAAATTACGATATTGTCATAACCCCTTGGGTTCGTACATTGACATAGGAGTCAATGGCCCGAGTCGACTTCAACGGTTCATTGCCCGTCTGGAACGGGAAGTAAAACTCTAACCACCCACGAATCCCCTTTCAGTGGGTTTTCTAGACTCCTTCGTGTGCATATATGCTGAGGACCTGAATAAGGATTTACTTTTCTAGTAAAGGATAAGAACTGGCAATACAAGATAAGGACTCGGATTTCATAATTGTTTCCTTCTTGCCCGCTTTAGGAACACGTTACCAAACGCGAACCTAAGCCTTAAAATTTGACTAAAAAGAGACTGATAGGGTAACAAGCTTATTGGAAAGTCATTCAAAGGGACTGTTTTGGTTACTCTGTTAGCCTAACTCAAAGTTCAGGAAAATTATTTTAAGTAGATTCGAGCCGTCTTGTAACTCAAGGAAACATTGCCAAATAGATAAGGTTATCAAAGCTCCTTAGAGCTTATCCTGTTTCTATTCGTCTTAATATAATTTGGATCGTTCTAAGAGGTTTGCTATAACTGTAACTAGTTGCCTTTTGAAAGAATAGAAGCTAGTCTGGAAACAACCTAAGTGGAGTCATCATACTTTTTATTTGCTAGATTCAATAGGTTTGATTTGGTTGAGTCATCCTTGCTTGTGATTGTTTAGAATTCCCTTCCAATTAGGATTTATTTTTTTTCCTTTTTTTGTGTATGCCAAGACCGCTCGAAATCATCACTGAGCGATCTTGGAAAAGAGACACTCTAGGTCGTTTGATTAGTGACAAACCTAGTAATTTTGTCCCTGGAAACAAGGACCTCGAAGACTCTTCTTTTGAGGGCCCTGTTTTTGGAAATTTCAATTTTGAGAACTTGACACTGTGTGGAGAAGTTACTCCTAGTCCTTTGATAGTGCCAGCAATGGCAACTTTAAAAGCTTTGTTGAACCCGACTAGGACTTCTCGTCCATCATGTATCAAGTTAGCTGAAACTGAAGCAAACTATAGTTAAAACCTGGGACCATACAGATGTTCCCAATCTTCTTAGGGAAAGAAAATGTAAATCCCTATTTCCATGTTAGGGATTTTGAGGAAATATGTATTACCATTAGGATTAAGGACCTAGATGTTGAAGTATTGAAACTTAGATTGTTTCATTTTTTCACTAAGAGACAAAGCCAAATATCGGTTATATAGGTTGACTTCTGAGTGCATTGAAACCTATGAACAACTTACATCTGCCTTTTTTCAGAAGTTTTTCCCTAGGCACAAAACACTATCTATTAGGCAGCAGGTTTGCACATTTGCTCAACCAGAGGGAGAATCTTTATATATGTATTTGGAAAGGTTCAATGACTTATTATCACAATGTCCTCATCATGGTTTAGAAAGAGTAAGGCTAGTTCAGATCCTCTACGAGGGTTTATATTATTCGACAACAACCATGGTTGAGTTTTTATACACAGGTGGATTTGAAAATAAAACTGTCGATAATGGGATGACATTTTTGAATAAAATCGCCGAAAAAACCCAGCAATGGGAAAATAGTAGGGTGCCCCATAAAACAATTCTTCTAAGTACAGAAAATGTCAATAGGGTAGAAGGATCTTTTGAATCAGATGCCAAAATATAAGTTATATCAAAAAGGTTAGAAGCTTTAGAACTGAGTCAATCTAGTTGTGGAATTGATCCCAAGTCATTTTGGGAAGGACATACTGTTGAAGAGCACGCCCATGCTCTTTATAATAATACTAGATTTGATATTCATCAGAAGTTTGACCCTTATTCAGAAACCTATAACCCTGGTTGGAGAAACCATCCTAACCTTTCTTGGTGTAAGGGCCAGAGTCAAGGTCAGTCTAGTAATTATAAGGTTCCCCTAGGTTTTGGCTATACTATGAATCCTTCAGGACCAGCATAATTTCAAAACCATTCAGATAAGAAGATCATGAGTTTAGAAGAGTCTCTCACCTTTTTATCTCATAAAACTGCTAAGTTTCAACAATCAGTTGAACAAAATTTAGAAGACAATAAAAAGATAATCCAGGATAACTCTCAGGCTATCTACGATTTACGAACCGAGTTTAGTCAGTTGAATGAGTCTTTGAGAGAAAAAGGTAAGTTTCCTAGTAAAACCCAACACAATCCTAGAGGAGTTCATGAAATATCTTATGGTGAGAAATCACCAAATCATGTAAATGCAATTAGAACCCTTAGGAATGGTAAAGTGGTATAAAACAAGGTAACCATGCATGATAGTGAACATATTGTAGTTCACCCTTCTGAGCTAGTAGCTGAAGAGACTGATGAAGTCTCTAAAGAGCCCGATGCAGTTCTTTATAAGCCAGATTTTGTGCGTAGAGCCCCGTTCCCACAAATGTTAGCACCAACCAAGAAGGAATCCAATTTCAACGACATATTGGAGGTTTTTAAGCAAGTAACTATTACCTTTCTTTATTAGATGCAATTAGGAAGATTCCTACTTATGCCAAGTTCCTTAAGGATATGTATACGCGAAAGCGAAAACTTAGTGTACAAAAAAAATCCTTTTTAGCTAGTCATGTAAGTTCAATTCCTACTTATGCCAGACCCAGGTCCCCAACCATTTTTTGCACAGTAGGTAACTACCGTGTTGAGAAAGCGTTACTTGACTTAGGAGCCAGTGTGAACTTACTTTCGTACCATGTGTACCTCCATCTAGAACTTGGTGATTTGAAACCTACTCAGATAACACTGCAGTTAACTGATATGTCTTTGAAAATTCCTCGTGGTGTCATATAGGGTGTTCTTATTGAGTTCGATAAGTTTATTTATCCAGTGGATTTTGTTGTCCTTGATACCCAATCTCTCCTTGACCCAGAGAATCAGATACCTGTGATATTAGGTCGGCCGTTTTTATCTACATCTAAGGTGATCATAAACTGTCGAAAGGGTATTATGAACTTATATTTTGGTAATATGACTATTGAGTTGAATATTTTCAATATTAGTAAGCAACCACCTAAGCTAGATGACACGTGCATTGAAGAGGTGAACATGATGGGAACATTAGTTCAGGAGTCATTACCAAATACTTTGTTAGAAGACCCATTAGAGAAATGCCTACCCCACTTTGGGTTTGATTTTGATGATGAAAGTCTGATTAATGAGGTGAATGCTTTGTTAGTAAACAAAGCGAAAGTTGGTCTTATTAAGAATTTACAGGTTCCCAAAATCGTAAGAGATATTAGTTAATTCTTAGGGCATACAGGTTTTTATCGTCGATTCATTAAGGATTTTAGCTTGATTTCTAGACCTCTTTGCAATCTGCTTGCAAAAGATGTTAAGTTTGTCATTGATGATGCTTGTTTATTCTCTCTAGAAATTAGAGATAAAAAGGGTGCAAAAAATGTAGTAGCAGACCACTTGTCTAGACTTGTTATGGATTCCCCTGATGATTCTCCTCATGTGAGGGATAGTTTCCTGATGAACAACTATTCTTTGTTTCCCAATTACCTTGGTTTGCGAATATATTGAATTATCTTGTTACTGGTCGAATGCCTCAACACTGGGGTAAACAAGATCTTTCTAGGTTTTTATCCGAGGTAAAGCATTTCTTTTGGGACGATCCTTATTTGTGTAAGTATTGTCCATACCAGATTATTATGAGATGTATATCTGAGAGTGACCGGTCCAGTATTATTTCCATTTGCCATGATCATGCTTGTGGAGGTCATTTTAGTACTAAAAAGACTGCTGCTAAGATATTGCAGTGTGGATTCTACTGGCAGTCATTGTTTAAAGACTCCAACAGTTACTGCGTTGCTTGTGAGCGTTGTCAGAAGTTATGAACCATTTCTCGTAGAAATATGATACCTTTGAACCTTATTTTAGTTATTGAGGTATTTGATGTGTGGGGCATTTATTTTATGGGTCATTTTCCTAATTCCTTTGGTTATTTTTACATCCTTGTCGTTGTAGACTATGTATCTAAGTGGGTAGAGGTGTGTAAAACAAACGACCACAAGGTTGTGGTCTAGTTTTTGAATGATAACATATTTGCACGTTTGTACACCGCGGGCTATAATTAGTGATGAAGGGTCACACTTGTGTAATCGACCGTTTAAGCTTTTGATGAAATAGCTACCCCATATCATTCACAGACTAGTGGTCAAGTAGAGGTTTCCAACAGGGAGATAAAACGTATTCTAGAGAAAACAGTTAATCCTAATAGGAAAGACTGGTCGTTGAGGCTTACTGATGCCTTATGGGCTTACCGTACTGCATTTAAGATCCCCATTAGAACGTCACCTTATCGTCTAGTTTTTTTCAAGGCCTGTCACCTTCCCGTTGAGTTGGAACATAGAGCATATTGGGCTGTAAAGCAGTTAAAATTTTCACTTGACAAGGCAGGAGCTCACAGGAAGCTCCAGACTCAATGAGTTGGAAGAGATTCAGAAAGATGCATATTTTAGTGCTAGGGAGTATAAGAACAAAATGAAACTTTTGCATGATGGAAATATTTTAAGAAAGTCATTTTCTCCAGGTTAAAAAGTTCTTCTGTATGACACTCGTTTGCATCTATTCCCCGGGAAGTTATGCTCTCGGTGGACCGGTCCTTTTGTTGTTCGCACTGTTTTTCCTCATAGTGCTATTGAGATTGAGACTCAAGATGGTAGAAATCCTTTCAAGGTTAACGGTCAAAGATTGAAACCATTTTAGAGCATTTTTCTGCAGGTGATGTTGAGGGGTGCCTTTGAAGGATCTTGTTTACTTTGATTGACCATCAAGGTTGTTTTTTTTATGTACATTATTAGATTTTTGTAGTTTTTTTTTTTTTTCGTTTTTAGGTTTTTATTTTCTGTCTTATTTTCTGTAGAAGGATTGTTACGCTTCACCCAGGTACTATCTTTCTGACTTACTTATTCCTGTTTTTACTTATCTATTGGTACTGCTCTTTATTTTGAAACATTGAGGACATTGTTTGATTTAAGTTTGGGGGTAGGGGAGAAACTTTTTAGTGCAATAATAAAACTCCAAAATTTAGAAGCTTGTGAACTATTCAGGATGACACTAACCATTCTAGGTAGATGGAAACTTAACTTTTTTTCTATAGGAATTGATGTACCCAGTTAAATGGTCATAAAAGGACAGAGTTCATATGTTAGAAATAACATGATAGTTGTCACCATATCTCGGAGTCTATCTCGACCATATCACCTTCTGTTTTTAGTTTTGCAATTTTTTATGTTTTTCTAAGTGATTTGGTGGGGCACTTGTATCGAATTCTTATCCAGGATGGAGTAGAGAGTTTGAGATCAATCCCCATTATTGTATTTTATTTAGATTTTTATCTTAACAATTTTTTTTTTTAGTATTGACAGTTTGATAGCAATATGTGTGTGTTCTCCCTGTCTCCGTCGCCTAAGCAAGCGTGGAACGCAGGATCTATGAGAACTATCATATAAGATGCTGATAAGGAGCATGCACTTGGATTCATTTGATCCAATCATGTTGTCAGTATATTTAATAATATAAATAATTATTTTATTTTTAATAAATCGATCGATGGAATCCTTGTATATACCAGCTGAGTCGATATTAGTATAAGGAGTAAGACTGGTGGGAGCATATCCCAATCTATTAGGATTCATCCTGGCACTGACCTTTAGACAGATATGGGAAACACCGTTCACCTTAGTCAACACACGCAAACTTCATTTTGTCTATATCCATCTTCTAAATCTTTTCATCTGATTGTACTTTAATAGTTTCTGAGTATCGTGGTTGAACGACTATCTAAGTAAAGTTTTGTTTTCTTATATGTGAATTTTAGTATATTGGGTGCAAACTCGTGTACAAAAATTGGAATCATATAGGGTAATGATTCCCATATCCGAAGAATTAATTAATATGCCAACTAAATAGCTTGTTTAGTGTTTACTCTCAATCGTTCACATGTATCTAAGGTTTGGAGTAGAAGGTTTGTGGGTACACCTCTTGTAAACCCTCACAAGACAAAACCCGTCCACTAGGGACACCTAGGGGTTTAAAGGCTTATTACATATGCTAAATGTAGTCGCGATTCCTGCGAAAGTCAGTTAAGATTTTATTTTATTTTTAGATTAGATTTTTCTCGAGGACAAGCAAATAATAATGGGGTATTTGATAGACACATTTTTGTGTCTAAATTGTTCTCAATTTCATATTTTGTTGGTACTCAATTTTGTACTTATTGTGTGATTTTATGTCTTTGTAGGTATTCTTGGAAAATAAATAATTGTGGAAAAAATCGGCTCAAAAAGTGTTAATAGCACTCCGAGAAAAATTACAAAAGGCACATAGAAAATTGATAAAGGCACCCAGGAGTTGGATATAGGCACCTGCACATCAGATAAGGGCACCTCTTCTCTTCCGTTCAAATCCGAGAAAGGCGGGAAGCCTATTTTCACACGTGAGAATTTGTTGAATTTGGTTAACGGATTTCATGGGATTAAAATACGTTTTTATTACTCCAAATTGAAGCAGAAATCTAAAGGGATAACCACACATCAATTATATCCAAGAAACAGGCTGGAAATCGAGTTTACTTCCGAGTTTAAAAAAAAATATTTTCCGGATAAACAAGGAATTAAAGTTTGTTTTGGATTGAACTTTGAGTCCTTATCGATCCAGGAGGACTAGTTAGGGTTTGTGGAGCCTATATAAAACAAAGATATCGAGTGAAAAAGGGGAGAGCTTCAATTGAAAAAAAAAAGGAAGAAAAAAGAAGTGTTGTTGTTGTATGGAAGTACAGAAATAGGCGACGATTTCTTCAACTGAACAGCAACAAATATCTGCTTCTTTGGAACATTTATCTTCAGCTGCAACGGTTTCTTCAACCCATTTGCAACGGATATCTTCAGAACAATAAAGTTTATCTTCAGGGAAGCACTTTTTTTTCAGTAAAATTGGAAATAGTTGTCTGCAACGCCTTTACACCGTTGCAAACTCTCTGTTTACACAATTTTCACTCTTTTCATCTTTGTAAACAATTTTTGAGCCATAAATACACATCTTGAGAGTGTTTACAACATGAGGAGCTAGACCCCATTGCTGAGGCAATGCAAGGGGTCATTTTTCCAATAATAAAGTGGTATATTTTTATCTTATTAATTTTTTGCAATTCTTTTATGATTATTTGCTTTGAATTAAATTTGAAATAAAGATTTTTATCAATTAGTTGTGTTTTCTTTTGATGAGTCATGCTTATTTTAGACCTATTGATGTCTCATACTTTTGATTTACAACTATTATTTTGAAAATCTAACTTTGGCAATATTTAGAATCAATTGAATGTATGAGTGGCAATAATTATTAATGTTAAATCACTTGAAAAATTGGCTATTGGTGGAATTATTAGTCTCAGTTCTTTCCATAATCTTAAATCAATTTTTCTTTAATCTTCTTTATTTTTAGTATTAAAAATTAGGTGTAAAAATCATATCTTCACAAGTCTGAGTATCGAATCTTTTACCACTATTTCTAAAATACATCAACTATCAAATTATATATATTTTTTATACTAAAATTTTATAACAATATAAATCAAAAATGTAATCTTAGTGCCGTTTTTCTTATAAAACCCAAACAGAAATGAATTTGGAGCTAATTTTTTGGTGACATGTTCTTCTTAAAAATCTCTACATTCCTACAAAAAATGAGCGTATTCCGAGACGTATAAGACCACCATCTACCACTTTGAAAATCATATGTTGAAGATTAACGGTTAAAATTAAACTTTGTGGATGGTGAGGTTTCGTATCTCCGAATGCGCTCAGTAGGAATGTATAACTTTATAAGAAGAACAAGTAACCAAAAAATTAGCTTCAAATTCATTTTCATTTGGGTTTTATAAGAAAGATGATACCAAAATATCAAGATAATGTAATTCTAACCCCTAGTTAGCAATTCGGGATATGGGGAAAGTTCGGGACGACAAACATACGAGTATTATTCGTTTTCACGGAATGTAAATTCGGTCTACTATTTGGTCAACGATTCGTGATTCGGAAATAATTCGGAACGGCATACGTACGTGTATAATCCGTTTTAGAAATACAAATTCGGCACACAAAAATCGGTATATATTATCATATAAAAAATCATTTTAACGTAATATCGCCTTAGGTACTATGCTTTTATGATTTAAATGAACTATACATATGATATTGCAATATAATCAACAAATAACATATACAGTGGTGGTATAAGAATTAGTTTGGTATATGCAAGATTTTAAAAGACAAAATTATGATAGAAAATGATAATATAGTGATGACGTAACAAAGTATTATAAGGGTCATATAGTTCGGTAGTTCGTAAATACGCATATAATTCGTTTTAGGTTGAAAATTCAGAAAATAAAGTCGGGATTCAAAATATACGGATGATATGGACGAATTCACGAATTATACGAGTATAATTCACGAATTAGGTTCTAACCATGTTAACAGATCTTTTTTCTTTTAAAAATATTGTCTTGTTTAATAAAATAATATAAATTTTTATAAAACAGAGGACGAAAGTAAATACTTATTGGATTGCACTGAAAAACAAAAATTTTAATAGTGCCCGCGAAAGTGCAACGAATAACGTGGCAGTACTTTGTAATGAAGCTTGATATAGGAGCTCCAAAATCTTGGAGGGGCTCCAAGTGGAGGCGAGGTGACCCAATTTTAAGTTAAGGGATGTCCTAGGGGTTTGGTTAAATATCGATTTTACCCTTATGCCAATTAAAACCTAAACACCCTTAACATTATTCTTTTCATAACTTTCAAAAACTAAACCAAACAAAAACCCAACTGTAATCCATCGAAATTCATCGCCGATTCACAAAATTCTTCGTCGATTAAACTCAACAATTCGAGATGAAGAAGCATACTAAAGGCGTTAAAGGTAATAGTGATGGCAATCAACCCTGCTCCTTTCAACCTAAACAAGAGATTCAAGAAGAAATCGATAGTGAAAAGCAAAATCAATCACCGCAAAATCCAACAATGGTGTATCTAAGGTATTGAACAAAACCCATGTTATTCTTAGAACTTCTAATTGATTGATTCGCATGTTTGATTGTGTTTTTGGTTTAAAAAAATTGGACACATTTGATGTTACGGTTGGGTTCGTGTGAAAACCCAACCGTAATATATCATTTTCTTCATATTACGGTTGGGTTCGTGTGAAAACGCAACCGTAATACATGTTCTTCATATTACGGTTGGTTTTTTTTCAATACCCAACCGTAAATCAAACGGAAGAAGATGAAGAGTTAAGGATATTACGGTTGGGTTTCAAAATTGAACCCAACGGTAAACAATTTGCGCTTTTTTTAAAAAACAAATCACGGTTGGGTTTTTCTCAAAACCCAACCGTAACAATAGCGCAAACAAAATTTTTGTTAGAGTCTTACGGTTGGGTTTTTAGAAAAACCCACCGTAAGAAAAGTGTGCACATCTTTTTACATGTATTTTATGGTTGGGTTTTTGTTAAAACCTAACCGTAAAATAGTGACAATTTTCAACTGGAAATTTACGGTTGGCTTTTGAAAAAAACCCAACCGTAAATAATCCTGTGTAGTCAATTTTTTTTTAGTTGAAGTTTAATTGCTTGGAAATTATCTAACTTGTATTTCTTGTGTGTTGTAGGAAGAATAAGAGGGGTAACAATTTAACACCAATTTCTCACACTCCAACCCCTCGCCACGGAAAGCATTTAGGGGTTCAGAAGAGAGGCGTGAGTAAGACCCATAATCCATCTTTTGAGGTAGGGGTGGTAGTGTTCTTCAAATTGCACAAGAGGAATATAGTGTGTTCCAAGGCTTGGGTGATCTACCAACACCTAGAGGTTCTCTTATGATTAGAAAACCACCACAAGAGAAACAACACGAGGAAGAAGAGAGGGACAAAGAACAACATGTCCCTCAAGGCAAAGGTAAAGAAATTCCCAAAGAAAAGGCAAAGAAAAGGGTTGCCAAAGAAATTCCCAAAGAAAAGGCCGAACCTCAACTGTGGCCTAAGAGGAGGAATGAAGGACTTTGGGGTGAGGCCCCAGATAAATCTGCAATATTATTTAGTTATCCCCATTCATGGGCTGCCAAAGTTGCTGCGACCAAGGTATTAATGTAAACACTTCTCTTGTTCTGTTAAATTTTTGTTTGTTAACTTTTATAAGTAAAACAAATTTATTTTTATTCTTTGTAGGATCATACACAGGCGATCAAGAAATTGGTTCGTCAAAGGGCTCAACATTGGCCCTTAACTGATGAATGTACGGCCGTACAACTTCTCGTAAATAATACCGGGTTAGCTCCCGGAATCACCAATTCGATGTGGGGTATGCCAGTGTCGTCTGCGCAGCCTTCAGGGAACGTAATTGGCCTGAAACCGATATGTTTCATCTCCCATTCGGCGAGATGACAATAACGGCGGATGATGTCCAATCAATTATTGGCCTGGAGGTGGATGGTAAATCAGTGTCTGAGGGTTTTAACAAAAACATGTCATGGAGTGATCTTTATGCACTTGTGAAAGATACACTTGGATGGGAGAAGAGCGAAGCCGAATCTGAGTTTAAAATTGTCAGTGGAGATAAATCGGGGATGCCAACGAAGAAAGGTCAAGGTATGAGCAAGAAAATATTGCTGCGTTCACTAAGGGAGAAGTTTGGAGGAACCGGAAAGTTGGAAGTGGCTGGGTTCGTCATAGATGACACCAAAGCTATTCGAACATCCAGAGCGTATCTGTTATATATGCTCGACACCATCTTCTTTGCTGACAACTCGAGTAACAGGGTCAACGTTCACTATCTACAGTGGTTTCAGGGTGATCTCGGAATGACGCATCAGTACTCGTGGGGAACTGCCACCCTGGCTTACCTACTTGCTAACCTTCGAAAAGCTTCGAGGGTTAGGGGAACTGAGATTGCCGGGAATACCGGTCTTCTTCAGGTAATTTATTGTTTGAATTTCAATGTTTAACTTTAATTTATTTTTTTCGCATTATCTTATATTAATATTTATTATCTTCATAGGCATGGGTATATGATCACTTTCCCAGACTGGCTCCTAAAACGAGCTGTGATGGTACTGGACCTACGGAAAAGAAATTCATCTTCACCGGGACCTAGGCAAAATATAAAGAAGTGCTCATAGAAAAGATGAGAACTGAAATTGATGCTTTCACGGTTGAAGATGTTATTTTTGATCCTTATGTGAAGATTAACATAGAGGGTGATGGACATGTTGAGGATTTATGTGAATTGTCGGACGTGGCAGGCTACAACGGCCCTTTGTACCATCCATTTGGGTACCTGATGTCCAACCCCCGTCGAACTCTCCGCCAATATGGATATGTCCAAACAACGGTGACACGCGAAATGTTCAAATTGTGTGTGAATGGGTCGATGATCGAAGGCCCAAACATCGTGCTAAACTACGAGCCAACGCCTTCGGTCGCGGTTTGGAATAACCGCAATGATCCGAAATACCAAGTCCAAAGGAATGAGTTAACTCCATCTCCGGGCACAAAAGAGGCTGCAGAAGATTACTTGGATTGGTATCGCCATTTTGGTCATCCAACTATCATCAACAATGGTCCTGAGACTATGCCAAACAACACAGAAGATGGTTTCTGGAAGAAGGACTATTTCAATTTGGTACGTACATTATTGTTATTAATGTTTTTAAGATTTATTACTAAACACTTATCCAACTTTTATTTTCATATGTGAATAGAAAAAGAAAGCCGTTGCATTGGCGGACTCTATAAATCCATGCCTAAGCACAATTGATGTGAGGACGCCTGACCAACTCCAAGCCAAGATTAGGGAGCTTCATCATGAAGCCGAGGATGTGCAGCGGACTTTAAAAAGGAGTAGACCCGCTACAAGAGGCGCTACAAGAGATGTGGGTACTACTAGAAGAGAGCCGCAACCATCGGATGAAGAGACATATGATGAAGTCGAGGATGCGCAACGTGTTGCTCGTACTCGAGGCGGTCGTGCTGGTGCTCGTACTCGTGGCGGTGCTGCTCATCATAATCTTATGAGCAAAAAAAACCTCGTCAAAGTCATCGACCTACCCCTCCTCCTTCTCCCTAACTCTATGTCTATGGTTTTTTCTTGTGTGGGTGAATTACTTGTACCTTTAATGTGAAGTTGGATTTGAAGTTTGAATTTAACTTGCACGTGAATTATAAAAAATTAACTTAAAATTTGTGTAGTACATGTTTTATTTCCAGTTATTGAAGTTGGAAACCATACAATGGGAAAAGCAAGTCAAAATACCCCAAAAAATCAGTGTTACGGTTGGGTTTTGTCTGGAAACCCAACCGTAAAACTGGCAAAATGAAAAATGTTGAAGGTTTACGGTTGGGTATTGTCTGAAGACCCAACCGTAAAACTAACACATTAATTTTACGGTTGGGTTTTGGGATCACTAAAAATTGGATTCTCTAACTTGTTTATTTTTCGGTTTTTCTTTGTTTGAATGACCCAATTTACCTTAAATCTAGTTAAAATGATTGAATAAGTTCAATTTTTTTATTTTGAAACCCAAATTTGACCTTAAAACTCAATGCTCCAAAGGATGGTTTACGGTTGGGTTTTAAGGCAAAACCCAACCGTAAATATATGACAAAATTGTAACTAAAACTAACACATCAATTCCCAAGGATTTTACGGTTGGGTTTTGAGTCAATACCCAACCGTAAAATCCATTTGAGGAATCTTTTGGGTCGTTTTTGAAGCTTTTTTGGGTTTGCAAATAGAGCCGTTGAGACCTTGTACGACCCATTTTTCAAAATAGAGTCGTTACACTTCTGGTTTATAAATGAAATAGTTGAGTACATATCCAACCCATCCATTTTTAAAAAAATTTGAACCTTTCTTTTACAACAATCATCTCCAACAAAACTAGTACTCTAACATAGTGGAATATGGGTCAACTTGGGATTAAAAATCCAGATTTTTTCTTTGGATGAAGATTTATGTATTTGCCGCAACTATGTATTATGTTTTCCAAAAAGAGGAGAAGAACGAAGGCAAAGTGGTATAACGAGTCCAAGTTATTGGCAAACAATCCATGAAAACTTTTGTTCTGAAACCGGCAACCCTTATAACCGTGATCACGTCAAGTTGATTTGTCGATATAACATTATACACCGATATGTAGAAGAATTTACGGCATTAGTTCGTATTATTGGTCAACTACGACTTAGGGGTGAAACCGAAGATGAGGTGTTACAGAGATCTCTTCAGAAATGGAGGAGATGGAAAATATGGCCCTTTTTATACCTACCTCATTATCACATCCTAAAGGACTTTTTGCTCACTCGCAAACCTATTTATTAGTTATTTTGTAATGCCATTTGGGTTTGTTAGTGGTAATTTCAATTGTATCCCAGGTTAATTTAATGATTTCATGGGTTGTAATGTGGTCAAAGTAATGATGTTTACATAAATTTTGTGTTTTGAACCCAATTTTGAGTGAATTGAAATTCCAAAAAAAGGTTAACAAGAACGTTTACGGTTGGGTTTTGAGTCCAAACCCAACCGTAAAACTGGCTGAATTTTTTTAACATCATTTTTACGGTTGGGTTTAGACTCCAAACCCAACCGTAAAACTGGATGAAAATTTGTGTGACAGTTTTACTGTTGGGTTTGGATTCAAAACCCAACCGTAAAACTGGGGAAAAAAATTCTGGCAGGTTTACGGTTGGGTTTTGAGTCCAAACCCAGCCGTAAAACTGTCACAAATGTGTAGTGACAGGTTTACGGTTGGGTTTTGACTGAAAACCCAACCGTAAACCTGGGTGAATTTTGTAGTGACATGTTTACATATGATATTACAAATTTTTCATTTCCAAAAAACTATATTCATATTATGATTCCTCCAACATACATATGATATTGTTACTACCAATATTACATTTAGTGAATATTACTATATTATCATTCCGACTCCGAGTCAGAAACAAATGATATGAATTGAAAGGTCGGGGGGGGGGGGGGTTAATGCCTTCCAGAGTTCGAAATTTTGCTCGAACCGGTGACACCAACACTTGGCAATGTCACCGTCGTATCCATCCTGTAACGGGGGTAATGGGCTTCCTTTTTTCAACTTGAGACCGACAAAATGGCAGTTCTGGACCAGCCCAATCACACATCTTCTATTAGCCAATTGTTCGACAAATGTTGATCTTGTTGGTGCAAATGTAAAACAATATCCATTTGAGATATAATGGATGACACAACTGAAAGCGTTGGCGAGGATTTGGCCACATATTGGCATGCTCATCCAATACTCGGTAGTGCAATTCTTGTTGCCTATTAAACGCCTTTCGAGCGCAATGAACTCCTCGTTTAACAACGACTCTTCATCTCTATATGCACACATCATTGGCTTGTATAAATCCGGGTAAGAGCGTAGTTCAACCGCTGACTTATGCCTTACATAAGTTACTTCGTCCATACCCAACTCTGCTGCTCCGCTAAATGGTCCAACTTGTTCGATGAATACATGGTATCCACAATTACCATCACCGAAAACATCGTCGGTGGCTTTTATGTATGGACGAAAAAAAGCCGGAAACGATGACATATAATTTTGCGGCATTAAAGGGGAATGAAAATCATAGGACGTGGAGAGCCATCAAGAGACGGTTTGAGGTGTTATATCAACAAATGAACAACTTAAAACTGGAAATGCAAATGAGATTCGAAGCACGTCCTGACGAGAACGGTGTGGCAAGAGTAAGTTTGTCGATTAATAAATCGTTCATTAAAAAGAGATTTCAAAAATTCAAACTTATAATTGATTTGTTTTTTTCAGCATGTGTTGGCTATGGAGCAATATAGAATCAAACATGGGGAGGAGTTCAAGCATACATATTGCCATCGTATTATGGAAACAAGTCGGGTGCTTGATTATCGTCATTATCTTTAAGTGTTTAAGTGTAATCATCCAATGATCTATTGTATTTCGTTTCCTTTGTTTTTTCCTTTAATGTACTACTTTAAATCTATTACAATAGAATGAATAAGTTAAAAAGGTGTGTTTTAAACCCAATTTGGAGTGTATTGAAAATAATAAAAAAAAAGTTAACAGGAGCATTTACGGTTGGGTTTGGACTCAAACTCAACCGTAAATCATGCTGAAATGCTTAGTGAAAGTTTTACGGTTGGGTCCGATTACTAAACCCATCCATAATATAATTTGCACTAACACCACAACTTGTTTACGGTTGGGTTTCAAGGCAAAACCCAACCGTAACTATATGATGAAATTTGCACTAAAACTAACACTAGAATTTACGATTGGGTTCTAAGCCGGAACCCAACCGTAAATTCTACTGGATAACTTAAAATTGGATTCTCTAATTTGTGTGTTTTTCGGTTTTTCTTTGTTTGAATGACCCAATTTACCTTCAATCTAGTTAAAATGATTGAATAAGTTCAAAATTTTGATTTTGAAACCCAAATTTGACCTTAAAACTCAATGCTCCAAGGGATAGATTACGGTTGGGTTTTATGGGAAAACCCAACCGTAAGTGCAAGTTGAAATTGTAAACTTAATTTGGATTTTACGGTTGGGTTTAAGATAAAACCCAACCGTAGATAATCCCCTAGAAAGGAGAATTTTTTTTGGATTTTACAGTTGGGTTCGAGCCTCAAACCCAGCCATAAAACTGGGAAAAAGATGGTGTTCATCATTGTTCTTTGATTTACGGTTGGGTTTTGTTGAAAACCCAACCGTAAATCTGGGCAAAAAATGTGTTCATCGGTGTTCTTCGTGTTACGGTTGGGTTCGACATGAAAACACAACCGTAAATTTCTCTGAATAACAAAAATCAATCTTTCAGATCGTGATTTCATCAAATTTGAGCCATAAAAAGACCAATAGTTTAAGCTAGAGGTATTCTCAATGCTACTATGGTTGATTGAATCAAAATCTAGGGTTTAAAAAAAACGACAAAATTTTCTTAAATTTCATCTAGTTTTTCTTCCCACCAAACACAAATTCAAAAAAAATAAATAATCAAATCATCTGATTAAGTAAAAGATTATGTTTAATTACTCATGATTAGCTTAATTTATTAATTAATTAATGTAATTAAGATTAACTAATCAGGGGTGGTTTAGGCATTGTGAAAATATTATGGATTATGGATTTTTGAGTTTTACTTTAAAATGTCTTTATTTCGTCTTATTAGAGAAGCCCCTCCAAAATTTTGGAACCCCTATATCAGCCTTCTTTATAATATAGACAGAAGAATAAGGAAATGGGTAACAAATTGCATTAAAAAAAAAAGAAATGGGTCTTGGCTAATGCAAAACTCCACGTACCAATCAAAATTAAATCTGCCAGAAGATGTTATGTGTCAATGTCCGTACGGACTATTATATTCCCAACTTTGTATTAAGGACAATTTTAACTACGCCCCCAAAATATAATCAATTTAAACTGCGGTTTTCATTTTAGAAAACTTAATTTCTTGCCCCTAATTCGTTAAATCAGATGGGCCCACTTTTATCATTTGAAAAGACCTAAAAAACCTACCATGTTTCCACTTAACTAAACCAGAGGCAAACAAATCGAACATTTCCTCTAAATTCTCATTCATCTTCGTGCTTAACAAACTTTCTCTCACTTCTCTTCCTTCCGCCATTAAATATTTTTCAGGAAATCAGAAGCTTCACAGTTGAGCTCGAACCCTTGCGGTTGAAGAAGATGATATGTTAACTTGATCAACTTATGCAATTGAAGAGGATTATTATCAATTTAGTGGACCTAATTTTGAACGATGATCAAGAAGATGATGGTTAAGAGTTGATCATAGTGATGATACACAACTCGTTGTATTCCTTCTTATTCTTAGAGGTATTGATTATGAATTCATCATGTCTTCTTATTGAATTGATAGTTGGTTAAATATATGAAGTTATGGTTTTTCTTAATTGGGGCAAAAATTGAGGGTTTTCTAAATTAGCGGAGATTGAATTAGTTTAGGTTGATTTGAAACTGGGTTTCGGTGATTGAAGACTTATACGAAATGAAATTATATCTCTTGAATAACGATTGGGTTCTGCTTTGAATCTTAATGATTACTTTTGATATTGTACTGTTGAGGTGAACAAATGGAGTTCTATAGTGATTATGGGTAATGGGTATCTAGTTATCAATGGTATATTTGTTCTAGTTAAGTTTATAAGATTAGTTAGCAGGTGTATCAGAACAATAATTACTGGTGCTTCATTCTAAAGAAAGAGGAGCTCAGTACTATGGAGAGTAACATATTTGACTAGATTATGAAGATTGATTTTATGTATTTGTTTTTTTATGAAGTTTTAGCTATCTTGGGTAGTTATTTCTGTAGAATAAGTAGTCTGTGAGGTAGTTAATGCAAACTATATATATTTTAAACATCTCTCATCTCATGAGAGATATTTTAAACCAATTATGAAAGAAATAAGTCTTGCTAGATATTCAACTGATCATATGCATTTGTTTCCAGGAACGGTAGTTGATTCCAAAATCTGTTATCCGACATAATTTGATTTTTATCTATGCAGTCATGCCGGAATTCAGACGAAAATTATTCACAGAGTGCTTAGGTTATGAAGTGTGAATTACTTATGGCTCTATCCTTGATAATTACTAGACTCTCAATTTGGGGATACTACTCAACTTAAATTTTAACATTTTGCCAAATCTTACAGGATACGAGCCAACCAGCTCATTACCATATGTTGTGGGATGAGAACAATTTTACGCTTGATGGTATTCAATCCTTAACAAACAACCTTTGTTACACGTAAGAATTTATAAATCAATAAAATTATACGGATGTCTCGTTTTCACACAGCTTTGGTTTCAACTTTCAGCTGAAAAATGGGTGTACTGTTGCATATATGGGGTCTAATATCTGTACACCATGTTTAACATCTAAAGAAGAGATAAGCATTTAAGTTTTAAGAATCACATATTTGCGCCAAAGTAATCACAAAGTTTAGTTCCTATTAAAAGTTGGTACGATTTAACAGTGGCATTATTATTTAATCGGATTTTGATGGAGTTGATAACTTTAAAATTCTTCTTTTTTTTTGTGATGTTGTTGACTTTTGATGCTAATGTGTATTTTTTCTTTTGGTAACTTGCAGGTATGCAAGGTGTACTTGCTATGTCTCCGTTGGTAAGGGCCTTTATGTATTTTACAAATACTGTATATATAGAATTTATTCACATAATTATAAATTTTGTATACTAGAAATACTTCTCTGAACAAGTCTCTCCTTGATAATGGGGAAATTTTTGATATTTTCGAGTTCTAGGCTGTAGAGAGAGTGTTATTTGGACTGTCTCAAGTTTGTTGCATCAATTGTGAACTAAATGTCTTTTACATCTGTTGGTACTTCATGTTGCAGTTCCTCCAGCATGTTATGCTCACTTAGCAGTCTTTCGTGCTCGCTTTCACTGGTTCTCCTAAGGATTCAGCTGTGACTACTACCACTTTATCCGCTACAGCTTAATTGGACTTCAAAAATTAAAACGGAGTGTTTGTTCTTATTTACAGAAAAAAATGGCAAGTTCTTATTTACAGAAAAAATGGCATTTGGCTCTGAATGATAAGGAAAAAATGTAGATTAACTATATGCTGGGTTTGGATGTAGAATTTTAAAGGTGAGGTTCATGGTTCTAGGGGATTTTGGTTGAATTATGTTTCCTTCAGTACGTTTGGTTGCCCAAATCTCTTGGAATCACGTTTCCTACAGAAATTATTTTTCCACCAAATTCTCCATATAGAATCCAACCCCTCTTTCCTAGGATTTGCTGGGAAACTTATCAAGGGATTTATGGATCCATTTTTTTTAATCATAAAATTCTATATACATACAATTTTAAGATTCTGAGGTAATGTCAAATAGTACATTTGAACTTTAAAATAAGAAAATTCTATGAATCCTCGGTATTCTAAATGAGTTACCAAACATGCAAGGGACTTAAATGAATCTCGAGATTTGCAATTTCATGGGATTATAAATTCTTTGGAATTGTGAATTCTACCACCAAACACACCGGTAGTTAATTTTATAAAGTATGGTTAGTTAAAGAGTCGGGAGCGTTTAAGTCTTTTTAAGTGTTAAAAATGGACCCTAAAGCTAATTTAAGACTTAACGAAATGAGGATTAAAAATAAAGTTTTCTAAAACAGGGATCACCGTTTAAATAGATTATTTTTGGAAGATGTAGTCAAAATTGCCCCTATATGAATTAAATTTGAAAACATCAAAAAGATTATAATGAAAAACGACGGTACACGGACAAATGTGAACACTTATGCTTCAAAAAAAATAAAATAAAAATATGAACACTTAAACATTATAACTTTGATCCGAATACCACAATTAATTATTCGTCGTGCCTCGGAGAGGGTAGTTTAATTGTACGGTTTGTTTTTGTTTAACTTAGGTTTGTTTTATCAGCTCATCATGGAGTTTGCTTTATGCTTTCGGTTTTGGGTATCTCACGATAATCAAAATTTCATCTCGGAAATTAAGTTACTTATAATCATAATTAATGTGATCATATCAGATATCCACTGATACAGGAGGGGATCAGTTTATTTCTGCCACTCGCTCTTAAATGGAGGAGGAATATACTACCTTTGTTTCAGGAAAAGAATTACTATGACTTTTTCAAATTGACCTATTTTTAGTTTAAAATAAAAAGTGATGGTAACACTTTTCCAGAAACGGAGGAAGTATATTTTTTATTGATTAATGTTACTTACTTAGACTAACCATTAATATTTCCTCAGCTTGCTCGTTGACATTGAGAAGTTTGTTTAAAGTAAGAATATGTGGAAGTGGAACTTGCAGATCCATGCGCGGTACAATAACAAACACTACTATCCCTAGTGAGATTAAAAGATCCTCAAGAGTAATCTCCCAGATTGAATTCTAAGTTTATCAACCGTATAGGGAATGCTGTTGCAGACTCCCTAGCTCAATGAAACCTATCATTAGGGTTGCACCTTTTGAGTTTTGAGGGTTATATAGGATTCTAATATCCTAAATGCGGATGGGGTGAAATATCCTTACTTCATAAACAAACTATGTTCTTTTTCTCTTTTCTTCTCTTTTATAATTAATGATGAAGATAATGATCTCAATAAACAATAAAAAATGATGGATTAAGAAATTAAGAAATTTGAACACCTCAACAATCAGATAATTTGCCAATCATAACTTGATGCAGATGAGCAGGCTATAGCCTATTTGGAAGCTGAAGACTCGAGTGTCGTAATTTAGCTCAAGAAGAGTTCATTTTGATTGGAAACGGACCAACAATCAAGACATGCCACTTTTTTGCATGGTCTTCAGAATTTAGCCAAATTCCATCGTTTATGGCTTCAAACAGACATTTTTACTAATTTTAGGAAAGTTTTTGTTTTGTTAATAACTTCTTCGTTAGGAGTCTGTTTGGATCGCCGTTTGCGATAAATAGTTTATTTTACGAGTACTTTCATTATTTTTGGTCGACCAAAATTTTCTAAAAATAGCAAATTAGGGTTTGAGTCGGGTTTTTTCATCCTTTCTTGACTAGCAAGTTAGGTTTTTCCCCAAGTCTATAAAAGAGTCATCCATATATTTTTTTAAGTAGTTGAATTTGATTAATAAGAATTATTTTCTTAAACTTGTTCAAGTTTAATTGATTACTATTTAAAGTCGGGAAACCGAAGTCTAAATAATTATGTTGTTCATAGTCGATATTCCTTGGAATATTTGAAGTCTGAACAAAACCTCTCTTTTCTTTCTTTTCTTTATTATCCGCTGCATCAGTTGGTATCAAAGCAAAGTTTGATTCTAGGGTTAATAAGATGTTACTAAGACGAGTATTCAAGGTTAATAAATTGTCACCAAGACGAGATCCGAGAAGATGTGAGTATTTGATCAAATCAAAGAAGGAGATTCTGGAAGTGATAGAGTGTTATTTGAAGAAGTCACTAAAATCTCGATCTAAACCATGCTCGCTTATAGAAGAAAATAATATTACAGATAACGACGTTGAAGACTTATTTTTTCGTCATGACAATGATGCACAAAATCAAGTTATTGTTGAGAGATATACAACTCCGATCTTTGATAAATATCCCGATGATGAGGAGGATATGAATTTTTCTTCTTAAAAATCTTAAAAAGGCGAAGAACATCTTGTTTCTGACAAAGAAAAATAGTTCCAAGAAGTTTCACATGATTTAATGGAGTTTCATGGTGAGTCATATAATTCTGATAAACTTATTGATTTAGAAATTCCTGATATTGATGAGTTTTCTTTGCCCGAGAGTAAGCTAGTTGTTGATTATTATGATATACAAATGGTCTTTCATATCTACCTTAACAAGAGAGAATTTGTTGAGTCAACTTATGAAGATCCATTTTGGGATTCCATCACACCTCATGCTTCTATTCGGTGCATAAATTATTTTTTTACAACATCAATTCATGTGTATGAAAATTGTCATCAACGAGTTACACATGCAGAACATGGTACCGGCAAGATTCGAGGACGAAACTTCTCCAACACCGGTAGAATGATGGAGGGAGATTTATGGAAAATAAATCTATTATTTTATTATTATTATTTATATTTTATTAATGTTATTTTTAATAGAAAAATAATTAATTTTCGGATTTTATTATTTAGGGTAATTTCAGAAGAGTCAAGAAGTTTATTTTAAGAGTTTTAATAAGTTAGGAAAGTTGCCTAAAGATAGTAGATACCTTGGGAAACAAGTTTATAGGTTTTTGATAAGCTTAGGGTTTGTTTAGTAGGAGTTACTATATAAGGAGCTCCAAAAACAAAAATTAAGGGAGTTTTTGATTAATTAGAATTATTTTATTTTCATTAAACTTGTTGACTTTATTGATTTTGATTTTTATTCATAGTCGGGTTTACCCCGAAGTCTGAATACTAATCCCATATCTATTGTCGTTATCCGTAGTGAATTAACGAAGTCTTGATAACCCTGTAGATTTTAGGATATCTCTTTGAAGATCAACTAATTTCGATCCATTTCTACCCATTCTACTGGTTACTTTTCAATAATTCTATTCCGCTGCTATTATTGTCATCTTTACACACTTCCGATCTGCACCACCAAGAGTAGCAATCGGTCAGGGTCGAGGTTGAGGAGGATGTCCAGAAGGTTTCGTTCCATGGAGATCTAGAGAAGAATTCATTGAAGACGTCCAAGATTTGCTGGGTCGGTATAACCTTCGGCAGGAAGAAGAAGATGATAACGCCAACCCTTTTGCTAGAGGGCATCGTGAAGGTAGAATAAATCAACGAGAGGATTCTGATCGCTGGAAGGCAGGAATAAAAGTAAAGATCCCAGAATTTCATGGTGGTTTGGAACCGGAAGAGTTTCTCTCCTGGGTGAATACAATTGAGGAAGTATTGGAATTTAAAGAAGTACCAGATAACAAACGAGTTTCGTTGGTAGCGACTATGTTTCGTGGGAGGGCTAATTCGTGTTGGCAACAACACAAGCTGCTACGCATTCGTAAGGGAAAACAAAAGTTAGTATCATGGGAGAAGTTGAAGAAACACATGAGAACAAAGTTTTTACCACATAACTACATTGGATTGATGTACCAGCAGTTGCAAAACCAACACAAGGGAGTACGTTCTATAGACAACTACACCAAGGAGTTTTACCGACTACTTTCTCTTAACGACTTGTCAGAGTCAGATGAACAAAAATTCGCTCACTATATAGGTGGTCTCCCTCAGAAATATCAGGATACACTAAACATGTTTGATTGCTGCTCTATTTCGGATGCACATCATAGAGCAAGGCATATAGAGAAACAAGTAGGGCGTAGAAGCTTAAATTGGGGTATCAATGTGGCAGCATCTCCAGCAAGTAACCATAGTACTTCAACACCTAGTACTGCTAGTAAACTTAATTCTTCGTCAACACTAAATAAAACCCCAGTTACCACTTTTGGAGGTAGGTGTAATAAGTGCAGAGAATTTTGGCACTAGCCAGTGACTGTCATAAAGCAGAACGAGCGAACAAGGTATTTTTCACTGAAAACGGCCGTGAAGAAGATGGATGGGTAACTGATTATGAAGAAGATCATGAGGATGATTCTGAACCTGTCAATGAAGTAGTTGCTGGAGATAAATGAGTGAACTTTGTAGTAAGAAAAAGTTATCTCACTCCACATAAATATGAGGGCGACAGATGGTTACGTAACAATATATTCCAGTTGACATGTACGATCGAAAGAAAAGTTTGTCGTCTAGTTATTGATCCTGGAAGTTGCGAGAATATTATTGATGAAGAGGTCGTGAAACGATTCAAGCTGGAAACCAAGGCACATCCACATCCATACAATCTTTCTTGGCTTAAGAAAGGGGATGAGGTAAAAGTAAACAAATGTTGTTTGATTTCTTTTTCAATTGGTAACAAACATAAAGATAAAATATGGTGTGACGTTATTAGTATGGATGCTTGTCACTTGTTGTTGGGTGAGTTTGACAGAAAAAGTAATCATGACGGGCATAAGAATACCCACAGGTTTTTATGGAACGATGTACGTATAATACTTGCAACCAGTAAAGAGATTGCACCTACACCATCTACTGGAGAAGCTACTAATCTCTTGTCGGTTTGAAGATGAGGTAGAAGATGCAGGTGAATTGTATGTGTTGATTGGAAAAGAAGAACATCAAGATGAAAGTAGTATCCCCGTTGCAGCTCAACCTTTAATTAAGGAATTTATGGATGTTTTTCCTAACGAGTTGCCGGACGAGCTACCACCTCTACGGGATATACAACATCGTATTATCTGGTTCCTGGATCAAGCTTGCCAAATAAGGCGTATTACAGAATGAGTCCTAAGGAGCATGAAGAACTTCGTCATCAAGTGGAAGATTTGCTACAGAAAGGATTGATCCGACATAGTCTAAGTCCTTGTGCAGTGCCGGCCTTGCTAATTCCAAAGAAAGATGGAACGTGGAGAATATGTATTGAAATTCGAGCCATCAACAAAATCACAGTCAAAAACCGTTTTCCAATTCCCAAATTGGATGACTTGTTAGATCATTTGTGTGGAGCGAAGGTGTTTAGCAAACTCGACTTGAAGAGTGGGTACCATCAGATTAGAATTCGTGAAGGTGATGAGTAGAAGGCTGCTTTCAAAACTCGAGAAGGATTTTATTAGTGGATGGTTATGTCGTTCGGGTTGACCAATGCGTAAAGTACATTCATACGTATCATGAATCAAGTACTCAGACCCTTTATCAGTACTTTTGTGGTTGTTTATTTCGATGATATTCTTCTTTATAGTGCTAACATGGACTTGCATGTTCAACATCTTCGAGAACTGATCTCAGTTCTATGCAGGGAGAAATTATTTGCGGCCATCAAAAATTGTTTATTCATGACAGATCGAGTTATATTTCTCAGTTATGTCGTCACCAAGGATGGAATCAAGGTAGATGAGTCCAAGGTTGAAGTTGTGAGAAAATGTACTACACCTACTACATTACACGAGGTAAGGAGTTTCCATGGTTTCGCTTCTTTTTACCGGCGCTTTATTCCTCACTTCAGCACCATTATGGCACCAATTACTGAATGCATAAAAGGAGGAAAGTTTTCATGGTATGAGGAAGATGACGAAGCCTTTGAAGATGTCAAGACAAAGCTGATAACTGCACCACTGTTGGTGTTACCTGATTTCAGCATGTCGTTTGAACTACACTGTGATGCATCGAAGGTGGGAAGTTGGAGATGTTTTGATTTAGGAAGGATGACCTGTAGTATATTTCAGTGAGAAGTTAAATGGTGCTAAGCTCAACTATAGTACTTATGATGTGGAGTTTTATGCTATAGTTCAAGCCTTGAAGCATTGGCGTCACTATCTAATTTATAACAAGTTCATTATGCTTTATGATCATGATTCTTTGAAGCACATCAACAGTCAAGAGAAGCTTTCTTCTAGACATGGTAAGTGGGCTGGTTATTTACAAGAGTTCACTTTTGTACTGAAGCACAAAGCTGGGTCGCAGAATCAAGTTGTTGATTTCTTAAGCCGAAGGAGTATGATACTCAACACCATGCGAACTGAGGTAATAGATTCTGATTCATATTCTGACCATATTCTAATTGATCTAAACTTTACAGAGATTGTAGATGATATTAGTTCAGGAAAACGAAGTGATTACCTTATTCATGAAGGATTTTTCTTCAAAGGTAACCAATTGTGTATTCCTGATTCTAGTCTCCGATTGAAGATTATTAAGGAGTTACATGACGAGGGTCACATGGGAAGGATAAGAGTTTCCAACTTGTTTCGAAGTCATATTACTGGCTAACAATGAAACATGAAGTTGGTAAATTCATGGATAGATGTCGAATCTTTCAAGTTTCCAAAAGGAAAAGCAACTAATACAGGGTTGTACATGCCATTGAAAGTTCTAAGTCAACCCTGGACAGATTTGAGCATGGATTTCGTATTGGGTTTACCTCGAACTCATAGGGGACATAATTCAGTATTTGTAGTTGTTGACTGTTTTTCAAAAATGTCCCATTTTATTGCTTGCAAGAAGACTACTAATGCACTGAAAGGTAGTTGAATTGTTCTTCCGTGAAGTGTATCGTCTACATGGATTTCCATGTTCAATTGTTAGTGATCGAGACAAAAGATTCCTTAATTATTTTTGGAAAACGTTGTGGAAATTAGTTAATACAAGGTTTAACTTCAGTAGTGCGTATCATCCTCAAAGTGATGGCCAAACAAAAGTTATGAATTGTTTGTTGGGTGATATACTACGGTATATGGTTGGAGACAATCCAAAGAGTTGGGATCAGAAACTTTGCCAAGCTGAATTTGTATTTAATCGTTCAGTAAACCGTAGTCTGGGTACGAATTCGTTCGAGGTTATTTATGGCTACAATCCACGAGCAATAGTAGATTTAACACATGCTCCTGATCTGAAGAGAATTGAAGTTCGTGCTGAAGAACGTATCCAACAGTTATAACAGGTTGGATGAAGACAGTTGTTTCGAGCTAATGAGAGGTATAAGAAGGCGGTAGATAAGAAACATAAAGTTGTGGATTTTAAATTAGGATATTTTGTGTGGGCAATATTGACAAATGATCGTTTTCCAGTTGGCGAGTATAACAAACTGAAGGCGCGCAAGATTGGTCCCTTGAAAATTATCGTGAAGATTAATCCTAATGCCTACAAATTAAAGCTTGCAAGTCACATCCGGACTTCTGATGTTTTTGATGTCAAACACTTGGTGTCGTATAATAGTGATAATTCTGATGATGACCAAGAAAATTCGAGGGCGAATTTCTCTTAACCCCGGGAGAATGATGCAGATGAGCAGGCTATAGCCTATTTGGAGGTTAAAGACCCGAATGTCGTAATTTAGTTCAAGAGGGGTCCATTTTGATTGGAAATGGGCCAACAATCAAGACATGCCACTTGTTGTATGGTCTTCATATTTTAGCCAAATTTCATCGTTTAGGGCTTCAAACAGGCGTTTTTGCTATTTTAGGAAAATTTTTGTTTTATTAATAACTTCTTCGTTAGGACTCCGTTTGGGTCGCTGTTTGCGGAAAATAGTTTTATTTTACGGGTACTTTAATTATTTTTGGTCTACCAAAATTTGCCAAAAATAACAAATTAGGGTTTGAGTCAGTTTATGATTTTTTTTCATCCTTTCTTTACTGGCAAGTTAGGGTCTTTCCCCAAGTCTGTAAAAGAGTCCTCCATATGTTGTTTTAAGCAGTTGAATTTTATTAATAAGAATTATTTTAAACTTGTTCAAGTTTAATTGATTATTATTTAAAGTCGGGAAACCGAAGTCTAAATAATTATTGTTGTTCATAGTCGATATTCCTAGGATTATTTGAAGTCTAAATAAAACCTCTCTTTTCTTTTCTTTTCTTTATTATCCGCTGCATCATAACTTCTATTAGGTAAGAATCGACAAACCCACTATTTTTTATATATTTTTTTTGAGTGCTTAAATATGTTAGAATGATCAAAGTAGAATTCAACTTCAGTTTCAGGAACTACTTACGGCTAGGAACAACCGAACTCCTAGCTGTATACACTCCCTACGGTTAGGAGTTCATCTTTTCCTAACCGTAAGTAGTTCTTTACGGCTAGGAATTCATCATTTTTCAGTCGTAATCAAGTAATTTTTTGTTATTTACGGCTGGAAAATGATGAATTCCTAACCGTAAGTGGATTTGAAATTTCAGAATGAAACTGTATACTTATTTTAAGAATGAGTATAACTATATTCTCGAATTATAGCCATCTCGATTTATGAATGAATATAACTATATAATTTCCTAGCCGTAAATTATAACAATTCTTCATTTCCCAGCTATAATTTGTTGTTTATGGCTAGGAAATGATGAATTCCTAGACGTAAATGGCCGAAAAATATAAAATTCTCATCACATAGTTTCAAGCCGTAGCATATGTATTACGGTTGGGTCGTAATCTTGATTCTTATCCCTAAGTCTTACCTATGGCTAGAAAATGATGAACTCCTAACCGTAAGATGCTTTGAAAAATAAAAAAGTGTAGGGGGGGAGGGGGCGTATGCCCTTCATTGAATCTAATGTTAAATCAATTCGTTAATCTAGTCAAACACTAACTCTTAATTAGTTTAGAAAATTACGTTCATTAAACTAATTAATAGAGGATACTTTAACTATTATCAACATTAGTAGGATAAAAGATTATTAACTTTAAAACTAAAATTACCTTCTTGTTAGCCCTCAAAACTAAAATGTTGCAGCCCTAATAACAGGTTTCAGCTTAATACTCTCTCTCAAACCATAAGTCCACCCACCTCTTGTACTAAAGATGCTTTGGGATCTGATCCTAGTTTGTAATTTATTGTCTCTTTAATATTCACTGAAAACTTGAACCAACGTAACTTGATCACTTTTGGAGCATAAATATTCACGTTGTTCCTTCCAAGCTGTTAACTCTATGAAATCTTCTATTATGTTTAGTAAATCAGTGTCTCCCAACAGCTCAAGAAGAGTTGTTGCTTGTCTGGGATTCTTAAAAAAGGTAGTGACGAAAAATATTTTGGTATCAAGATACTTTTACCAGCTAATCGATGTTTCTCATATGAGTTTATTATCGAGAAAATGAACACCAAATTTTCTGGTTGGAAGTTACATACTTATAGCACGATGGATAAAATCAGCTAATTCAGTCGGTTTTGGCTCTACTACCAATATATTTTATGGCATTAATATTGTTCAAAAAGCAATTAACAAAAGATTGAATCCTTCTCTCCAAAACCTTCTAGCCACCACTTATTCATGTTCCACCATAAGCTTTTTCTCGATTCAACACCACCAGTCCGTACATAACTCTTCCACCAGTCGTTTTCCCACCAAAACTATCACCACCAGTTCATACCTTCCCTAGTACTATGAGCGAGCTTACCTCCACCTCATGTACATCATCTCTTTATCTACTTCATGTTTGTGCGCACCAACCCGTATTTATGAATCTTCTCAAGCACTACTAGCAAGAGTTTTTGATTAATTGTACAAGAAATAACACCATTGTTATATTTGTGTGAAGTCTGGTAGTACACGACCCGGTTCGTACTCGATCCGATCTGATTGGCGGTCCGTTGGAAAATTAAATGAAATTTTTCGAGAGGTTCGTTTATGGAACAGGGGGACGGGTCGACAGGCCCGGACCGGAGAGAACATAAATAAACTTCCTTCCACGGGAACCGGGGTAGCACCCCGGCCCAATTTTTTTGAGTAGTCTCTATATATATTTCGAGTTTCTCTATATGGGGTTTGTATCATCGTTGTATCCCTCTGAAACACTTTTTGTGATTATGGTGAAAACCGCAGTCGCTCTTTGGACATAGTCTAATTTAGATGAACCAAGTAAATCTTATGTATTTTTTATTGTTTTTCGTTTTGTTTTCTTTATAACATCGATCCTAACAACCAACTCATTCTTTATATAACACCACTAACGACAAATGATTTTGGGTTTCTCCTTTCGATTTATTGCAATTTGAACGTCTTTGAAGTCTTTATGTTGAATTTTCTGTAAAATGAACTCCGTCAATATGTATAGTTAAGTTCTTGTTTGATTAGGGATGAACTTCACGTGGTGATGAACATGAGTTTCAATCAGATTGCATAAAAGTATCCTCAATTAATATCCTATTTGTCGTTTATTTTCTACCATGCTTAAACGTTGTATGAACTTTTCTCTAGTTGCTTGCGCAATCTAGTAACCAGTTGATAATTGTATTGCTTGTTAATGAATGCTAGTCTGCAATTTATGGGATTCGAATTACAGAATGTAGTAATTATAAATTATCGATGGAAGAATGTTGTTGAATAATTGAAAAGTAAAAGATTGTTTTAAAGCATCCGTATTTATGAGCTGATCAAAGAGTAAAACCAAATAGTAAATATTATATTTTTTTGTCTTAGTCCATGTAAAACATAACGGGTAGAAGAATAAAATATGGTCAAACGTAAATACAGTTGAACGCTTGATCTTGCGCGCATGTGTATGAAGACGTTTGTTGTTTGCACGTGGAGTGGTTATGTAAATGAACGTTTAGTAAAGTAAATCTTTTAGTGGGGTGGTTATGTAGATGAACACCCCATGAATTGTTTGTAAAGTGGGGCATACCACTACATGAACGCCCACTAGAGGCGTTATCTTTTGCATGCGCTAGGTAATGAAACGTCCACTTATTTGTACGCCTGTCACTGGACGTCTATTTATTATTACGCCTACTATTAAATGTCGACTTATTCATACGCTCCACCAAATTTGGGTTTGGTCCGGATTTTAGACCAAATTTAATCCCAAATCCTAGAAAAACTCGACTCTAACCAAATATAATCGTCCTATTATAATTAATGTTGGACTGATCAAAGAATAAATATAGATTTGATCCAGATTATATTCACGTGACTGTGGACGCTCTTGACACACAATCCAAACTTATTGCTGCGATGGTAAAACTTACCCAAATTCATAAAACTTAACGCTTTTTATTTGATTACACTTAAAAAGATTATTCCAAGTGGTCATATTGAAAAGTATATACTAAAAAGCTTATTCTAGTATATAATTGATTAGAATATTGAACTTATAACTACTTTAGGATCCTGACAAGTAAGATATTTGGAGAAATATGTTTGTAGATTGATTGTGATATATTTTATTGAATGAGAGGTTTCTTAATCATTTTCATCATCACTGATTGCATCAATATTTATCTTTTAAAGTAGCTTTGTTTTATTTTTATTTAGAAACTTGAGTATTAAATAACAATTTTAGCTTAAGTATCTTCTAAGGGCGTCCACAGTGGGTCGACCATCCCAAAAGACCAAGGACTAAAAATTTTAGTTTTTGGTCCGGCCTAAGAACAGCCGTAAATAGTCGGGCGGTGTCCTAATACATTGCCTGGTATTGGGCAGTATACCAGTATAGCGCTTTTTAAGACGGACGAAGTCTTAGAATAACGCTTGAGCCAGACAAAATCCTAGAATAACGCTCGATGTGAGGCGGACACGGAAGATAACGCCTGGTAGTGGACGGTATCCTAATACCACGCCCAAGAGACGGGCGGTGTACCAGCATCACGCCTGATGGGGCGATGTCCCAAAATCCCGCCTGTTGGAGTGGCACATGTGCGAAGGGAGCGTTTGAGATGAATGGGACGGGCGGTGTCTTAACTCTCATGAACCCTATTTTTTCCATAAGCAAACCCTCTTCTTCCTCCCCCTCTTGAACCATGTTCTTATCAAACGAATAACATGTATCTCGGAGATCGGTGTTGGAGGCAGAACCATCAAACATGGGGCATTCCTAGCAACCCGCCTAGTTGTATTTCCAACTTCAGCAGCGACGTGGTTGAGGAGATGAGCGAAAACTGTCTGGTCCCTACAAGTGAATTAGTACGTGTCTTTAACTATGATCTGTATATGGAGTATTGGCGACATGTGACTAACCTGCATAAATATGCCACGAAAGTCGACTGAGAGGTTGAGACGTACGGTTATGCTGGTGACCGTATTAAACACAACATCCAATGTCCTCGTGAACATGTACCCATTCCGCCCCCACAACAGCTACCATATGTAAGTAGACAACAAAACACTGTAAATTTTAGCTTAGTATACAGTGATGGTTCAGAATTTTATTTTATTTTTTTCATAACAGGTCGCTGCTTATGATTTCGTTCAAGATTATGCTGATTTTACCCACGTGTTTCGTGATTTTACGTTAAATGAAACTAATGAGAGGGTGGACTTTTTCATTGCCAAAGATGCAGAAATACAGGGTCTACAAAATGAAAATAGCATGTTGAACTCACAGCTTTCCCATTTTCGTCAACAACAACCACCCATTGGGTTTGGCACGTATGCTCAGAATATGCCACCACCGATGTGGAACACCATGGGTCAGGGATCGTCATCAACAATGCAATCAAATAACTATAATTCCATATCAGCTTTGCCTCCGTTTATGGCCCCGCGCTTGGCGTCCGAGAATCAAGATACGGAAGAGTAGTAATTCATTAGCATTGAATTGTTAGTTGAACAGAAAACTTTTTATTTTCTCATATTTGAATTGTCTTTTCAAATTATTTTTCTTACATTTATAATCGTTTATTTTATCCTTTATACTAGTTTTGTATTGTCAATTCAAAACTATGAATTTTTTTTCCTTTGTCGTTTTGGTCATTTGGTATTTTCTTGTCAACCGACATTTCATATCTCTGATGCATCTGTTGGTCGGTTGTCAGCCAAGCAAAACTAATTCAAGTTCTTACTTCACTAATATATATTAGAGTATAGTAATAAGAACAAGTTTGTTCCCACAGAGAGGTAGGTGATTGTTAATTACTTTCGATTCCTTATGTAAACGGGGGGGGGGGGAGGTTTGGTTGTGATTATACTAAATTATATTAAAGTAAAAAGATTAAAACGAATATCAGAGATAAAGAACATTGGTTAGAGAGTTCAGCTTCCATCTTCTAACATGTTATCAACCAAATCATACTCAACATTCATGCACTCTCAATATCAATAACCCTAAAGCATCCTATCGCAGGCTTACTCCGGTAAAACTCCTATTATCATCAAAGGCGCAAGAGCCACTCTTTGAATCCTTTTCGTCGAATAACTTGGCGCAAGAGCCACTCAAGTTTAACCCAATAAAAGCAATGGTATTTATGAGTTGAGGTTATTCTAAGCAATCCGGCGCAAGAGCCACTCGGATTTAACCTAGGTCACGCTTCTACACATAATTGCATGGCAACATCCCGTTGTTAACAACTATGTTATACTACTTGTAACAAGGGTCTTTCGACAATTCCGGATCTCAAATCCTAGTTTAGTTAGAGATGTCAATGTGTGCTCATCTAATTTGCAACTTAAACAAACAAGCAATCCATCATACAAGGCGTTATAAACGGTAGAACATAAGCGATATTTAAGAGATTATGAACATATGAGAATGAATACTTTAATTAATAAACATGTTTTCCAACTTAGGACTACATCTCTAACCAATAAGAAAAGTTTATTTCATCATGGATTTCTCAAAATCCATGGAAAATAATCAAGAAAGCAAGTAAAGAAAACCCTAGATTCTTGTTCTCCTTGTGTTTTCAAGTGTCCAGAGGTCCTTCTTAATGTCTTGGATGTCTCCTTATATAGTATCCACGAAATCTAGGTTTTAAATCCTTCCGGGACCATGTTTTCCATGTTTTAGAAGCCCACACACGTGCCAAAACTCCCCATTTACGGTTGGGTTCGAGCCAATAAACCCAACCGTAACTCTGGCAAAAAAATATCACTCAAAAGCCCCCAGATTTACGGTTGGGTTCGAGCCAATCAACCCAACCGTAACTCTGACACAAAAATTCGCTCCAAAATTCCCCAGGTTTACGGTTGAGTTCGAGCCAATAAACCCAACCGTAATTCCTCCTGGATACTTTTTTGTACTTCACTATTTTGATCATTACTCCCTCATCCGATGTCCGATTGACCTCATTCTTTTTGGGTTGACTTCGTATTTCAATTCTCTATAAGATGGCAATGACAAAATATTCATATCTCTTCAAATAATTTTACGGTTGGGTTTGAGAGTCTAGACCCAACCGTAAATTTTCCTGGAATTTGCCTTCAAAACCAACTTCTTTTACGGTTAGGTTTTGAGGTACTTTCCCAACTGTAACTCTTCATGGAACTCTTGTTTCAAAGTTGTGTTTCCATCCTTTAACCTCTTCTTTGGTTGAATACACTTCAGAACTCCTAAAAAACTCATAAACAAACAAAATCAAAGCATAATGATATGAAAAATAACAAGAAATCAATGAATTAAAGTATCCAAATAGTGAAAATAATGCACCTATCATCTGTCCATCCCACTTGCCTCAACTCTGTTTCTGCATTAAAATACCAACCGTGTATTGTAAATTCAAAACTCTGATTTTTTTTTCCTTTGTCGTTTTGGTCATTTGGTATTGTCTTGTCAACCGATATTTCATATCTCTGATTCGTCTGTCCATCCCACTTGCCTCAACTCTGTTTTTGCATTAAAATACCAACCGTGTATTGTCAATTCAAAACTCTGGAAAAAAATTCCTTTGTCGTTTTGGTCATTTGGTATTGTCTTGTCAACCGACATTTCATATCTCTGATTCGTCTGTCCACCCCACTTGCCTCAACTCTGTTTTTGCGTTAAAATACCAACCGTGTATTGTCAATTTAAAACTCAAAATCTTATCTTAATTTCCTATAAATTGAATACTCGATTCTCCAATTATACAAACCAAAAATACAACCATCAAAAAGCAAATGGCATACTATCAAAATAACAATCAGTACTATGGTTCTTGTTCTTCTATTCCTCATCATCCTCCTCCTTCTTCTTCTTCTTCTTCTTCTTCTTCTTCATTAGGTGATGATGATAACAATAGTAATTACTCATCAGATGAAGGTTCACTTGCATTGAGCCAAAATAACCAAGCAGTCACTGCGGGATTAATTGTTTCAAGTATGAACTGGCCACATACCCGTATCCAAATACCAAGAGAACGTGATGCCGGTGCAAAACTTCTATGGAGAGATTACTTTTACAGAAACTCGACGTTTCCTCCTAATGTTTTTCGTAGAAGATTTAGAATACGGCGAGAATTATTCAACTGTATATTGGAAGATGTCGTAGTCGTAAATAATTATTTTGTTAAAAAAAAGATGTTTGTGGTGTTCTTGGATTAACCCCTCAGCAAAAATTTACTGCAACAATACGAATGTTAGCTTACGGATGTGCGGAAGATGTAATAGATGAGTATTTACGGAGCGGAGAAACCACAGTTTTGGAAGCAACTCGTAGGTTTTGTAAGACAATAGTCCATCTCTACGAGAAAGAATATCTACGCACACCAACTAAGCGTGATGTTGAATTGCTTCTTGCTGAGAACAAGGAAAGGGGATTTCCGGGGATGCTTGGTAGCGTTGATTGCATGCACTAGAAATAGGATAAATGCCCATCGGCTGACTCAGGTGCTTACACTGCGTACAAAGGTAGCGAGAGTATTATCCTGGAGGCAGTGGTGTCATATGATCTATGGTTTTGGCATGAATTTTTTGGTATGCCTGGTTCTAACAATGATATAAATGTGATGAACCGTTCGTATATTTTTAAAAAGCTAATCAACGGGAAAGCACCAGCTGTGAACTTTGTTGTCAACGGACATCATTACGATATGGGGTATTATCTTGGTGATGGAATATACCGGAGATAACTACTATTGTGATGTCGATTAAACATCCAGATTCTCAGAAGAAACAGAAATTTTCTGCTATGCAGGAGGGTTGCCAAAAATATGCAGAACGAGGCTTCGGGGTACTGCAAAATCAATTTGCAATCATCAAGAAACCAACACGAATGTGGAATCCAGACGTACTAGCATATATAATGAAAATTGTAATCATTCTACATATTATGATAGTGCAGGATGAGCGTTTACCCTGTGATTGGCCGCATGAGTATGATCAATGCAGCCACTTTGCATCGGTAAATATTTCTAGAAACAACACTGCTGAACTTTCAAGAATGAGAATGGACCAACGCTGACGTGCAATATTCGACAAAGATACTCATATTCGTTTGCGAAATGACTTGATCGAACACTTATGGTCATATTTTGGTGAGGATAAAAATTGGTAAATCCTCTGGAGAGGTTTTCTGGTTAAATCTCTTGTAAACCCCCCCCCCCCCCCCACCCCGAGACACAACTCGGCCGCTAGGGGCACCTAGGGATTTAAAGGCTTGCTACACATGCTAAGTGTAGCCGCGATACCGAAAGTGAGTTTAGCTCTACTTATTGGCTCATGTTATTTTTTTTAATCATAGATTACAAACTCATTTGCTAGCCGAACAGTTGTCTCATTTGAAAATGGAGTAATGATTTTGAGTTATTTAGAGAGAATTCATGATCTATTCTGTATTTAGAGAGAATTCATGCTAAGTAGTAACTTTTTGAAAATACTAGCCGTTAAGTCTCTCTCTTTATCCTATAAATACATCTGTTTTCTCTACCAAATACCACACACACCTAGTTTCATACACTCTACAAATTTCATTTAATCATCTCCTCTTTGTAATTCACTTCATAACTCTATCTACAAACATGGCAACATTTGATTCACTGAAGATTTGGCTATAATCAAAACCTGGCATAACGAAACCCTACGTGAAGATGTCATGGTTGGAAGGGTTGAACCTGAAACCTTTTGGGGGAGGATCTACATTCAATATGCTCGAAAATATGGAAATCCAAAGCAAAGATCTCTTGAACAAATTCATGATAGATACCAACTTATCCGAATAGGGATAGATGATTATATAGCTATACAACAACGGATCTTTAACCCCACCCATTTAGGCTTGTCGATCCAACAATTTGCAAGTATCTTTTACGTAAGCTAAGTTGTTTGTTCTTCCAATAACAACATAGTAAACTTGATGAATTCTGTTTTTTTTTTCCTATGCTTGTGTAGGAGGATCTCGCGAAAAATGCAGTACTATCAGGAAAAAGGAGAAGAGTTTACATTTGTTGAAAGCTACGAGTTCATTAAGTCCAAAGTGTAATCGGAAGTAACTGCTAACTTTATCAACCGATTTTGAGATTTTTTCTAACTTTTATCAGAGTTTGGTTGTAATCGGTAGTATTTTTTTAACTTTATCTTCGTATTCTGGAAAGTTTTCAAATATTTTCTCAGAGTTTCTTTGTTACCGGAAGTAACTTTATTTTGTAACATCATTTCATTGAATCGAAAAGGCATACATCGCGTAACATTAAAGGAGATGAAATATAATAAATCAATAGATTACACTTAAACACTTAAGCAAACCTAATATCAAACGTTCAACGGGTCGTATCACGCCCGAAACAACGTTCTTCACATCTTCGGAGAATAATCAATACAAAAGGATTGTATTCTTCCATCACCTTTAGGATATCGAAGTGAGGTTGGTACCTGAAATCTGAACGTTTTCATCTTCTCCATTCCTCCAGAGATCTGGCAACAACTTCATCATCAGTTTCATTTCTAATTCTTCTTTCATTCACCTTAGATGTTAAAGAAGAAAATTCTAGTACTGCCCTTGTGATTTCCATATATCGACAAAAAAGGCCTGCTCTATTCCGGTTATTGGGGTTACCGGTTTCATTACAAAAGTTAGCATGAATATCTTCTAACCATTGCATGCTCATTGAACCATTCATCCGACGTTCATGACCCCTTGCTGGATAATGTAATACTATGTTTCGACATAGAGATAAATCTTCCTCTAGGGTAAAATCTCTGCATTAAGCCTAAAATTTTCGTAAGCCATAATTATGAAAGATAGATTATAAATTTTCTATGAAATGTAAAAGATGTGAATTTAAAATGGGAATGATAGATATAAATTCATTTATTTATAGGTGTATCGGAATACAAATTATAGCCGTTGACAGCGGTAACAAAACAATAACAAATTATCCAGGCGGACTCCTAGGGGGGCGCCTAGCAGCGAGCGGCGTCTTAGCACCTCGCCTATATCTGAGCGGAGTCCTAGCAACACGTTTGATTGTAGGCGGTATCCTAGGATTACGCTCCAACTGAGCGGTATTCTAGCGTTGCGCCTGTTAGTGGGCGTGATCCTAGAGCTTCGTTTCATCAGGCGTAATTTTAGGCTAGCGCTTGATCAGGCGTATTCCTAGGATACCGCCCGTGTTTTTGAACGTTGTTCTAGAGTAACGCTTCATTTCATGCGCTACACTGCGACGCCGCTTGATGCTAAGCGGCACACTACGAGCCCGCCCGACTAAACCATGTTTAGTCCAGAAAAATTCCCAAATCTAGTCTGCTACAGTGGTATTTCTGGACTAAACCTCAAATACCGTCGCTCTACTACGCCATCCAAAACCGGACTAAAGACTAAAGATGATCTTTGGTCCGACTTATAGTCGGTCCATTATGGACGCTCTAAGCATCCAATCTACTTGGCATTACCATACTAGTTAGGTTAAACAAAGGTGAGGATTTTTTTTATGAGTTTAACACCTCATCAATGCGGCTGCAGAAAAGGATTCGATAGCTTTAGTTGTTTTTTATTGGGATAATTATAGAAATGTCCCAATTTTGGGGGGTCATTATATACTTTTGCCCTGGGTTTTCAGAATTAATAGAAATGCCTCATTCCGTTAATTTTTCCGTTGACTTTGAGCGTGCGAGTTCGCTGTGCGAAAAATGACCAAAATACCCCTCTATAATTAGTACTTATAATATTTTTAAAAAATATTTTTTTTATACTTTTATAATATTCTTTTATACATTTATAATATTTTTTTATAAAAGTACAATTTCTTTTTATAAATGTATAAAAAAAAATATTATAAATGTATAAAATTTTTTTTTATAAAAGTATAAAAAAAGATATTTTCAAAAAATATTATAACTACTAATTATAGAGGGGTATTTTGGTCATTTTTCGCACATGCGAACTCGCATGTTCAAAGTTAACTGAAAATCTAACGGAATGAACCATTTCTATTAATTTTGAAAACCCGGGGCAGAAGTGTATAATGACCCCCAAAATTAGAGCATTTCTATAATTATCCCTTATTTATTTTATCTGTTTTTGATTTTTGTTTCCAATCTTAGCTTTTCCTAATTTGGTTGTTTAGCATCTTATTTCAGGAACCATTATTTTTTATGTGCTTATAATTGGTTAGTGGTATATATCACATTTCTAAATTATGAGGTAAGTTATATCAACTAAATGTGTGCATAATTTTTTTTAGAAGGGACAATTGGGAATATATTCCGGATTTGAATTATCAGTTGGGAATCTGTCCTATAATGGTAGAAATTAAGAGATATATATCTCAGCCGTCCATTTTTTCCATTAAATACATATTTTTAGACAGTTATGCCCTTGATATTTAAATTGGTTTCACACCATCATCAACTCCCGCTTCCGTCAATCAATCACTATCATGATCAACTTTATAAATCCGAGATATATTTCTAATTTTTTCTTTCTTTAACCATCAAATGTTTTATGTGTGGAGAGCATAATTGTCCAAAAAAATATATTTAACAGAAAAAATGGACAGTTGGAACATATTCCTTAATTTTTACTGTTATAGGACATATCTCTTAATTGGTAGTTTAATTCGGAATATATTTCTAATTTTCCCTTTTTAGAATTAGTTTGATGTTTTATGTCACCATGATGTTTTCCTTTATGAACTACAAAAATGGTTTACGAGATCGTGAGTATTCTAGTAGTCAGTTTAAATTTTGATCTCGATCTTTCAATAATTACCTTCCATCCATGGGGCATAACCAAGAACACATTTAACTTGACTGCTTCGTTGGTTCATATTTGGTACTCTTTCAATTGTAGTCAAGTGAAATACATCTAAGCTGTTTTGTGGAAGGTGGCTGACCCACCACTTGATTTAGTCAAGATAATCATCAAACTTAAGATGAGGTAAATTAAGATAATTATTATCCATTGGGGATAAATAAGTAACTTTTTATTCGCCTTTACAGTGACACCTGCCTTTTTATGTGGCATCATCATAAGTAAACCATCGGGGTATTATATGTTTAAATACCCATTCAAGAGTATTTTGTACGGTGAAGAAAGAAATGAATGAAAACTATTTCTCCCGTTTCTTGCGACATACAATATACACTTAATTTATCTTCTTAGTTCCTTTTTATTGCTACTATTATACATTTATTGTACACTACGGTTATTAATTTAAAACAATTGTATATACTTCAATCAGTATTATTAAATGTCTATGAACGATTAGCAGCTGGAGTCTACAACAAAAAAAACTAACACGTTATCATCATGAATCTTCCTACGCGGACAATCGACTCATTGCTAATTAAAGAGAAGTTTGTTACCGGTGATATTCATATCAAGTTGCCGATGATGACTACCATTAAGATATATTTCACTTTGTCATATATTTTTATTTTATTAATCTAATATGTGGATAATATGATGCGGACTTAATTGTTTTTCAACGATCAGGATAATGTGTGATATTGACCAAAATAAATTGTTAAATGCGAAATCTACGGTTAGATTTTTTTTCCTATTTTTTCTCATCCATAATCTACGATTTCAGAAGTGCAGGGGCACGTCATTATATTTTAGATTTCTTATTAAGAAATCTTTTTTTTTAACTATATTTTATCCGTGATTTTGTTTTCTTTTAATGTCTAAATTACCCTTTTAATCGAGGAAACAGAGAGAGAGGCAAGAAGAGAAAACCTCTGATTTTCATTTTAAGGGAGCAAATGAGATTCTTTTTAGGTTTCGTTAACTTCAACTCTTGATTCTTATCGATTTTTCTCTTGTTTGTTTAGTTCGAATCTTCGTTTTTAGGGTTTAGGTTTGTGTTTTTGTTGATTTCTTATTATTTTCAAAATTTACAGTTAGGGTATTATATTATCAAAGAAATTGAGAGATTTAATGGCGAATTCTACTTCCGAACCAGAGAAATTATTTGTTGATTTATGAAATTATACGTTACAAACTTATTGTTTTTGATAGGTTTGTCACCAACTTGCCAAATGGACAGACTGCGGGAATAACCAGAGCTGGTTGTATTGGATCTACTTATGCAAGAATGATGGTAAAATTCCTTTAAAATTGAATTATTGTTCTAATTTTTGAAGTTATTCTAATTTACGAATGATGTGTATTGAGATGCTGAGTTTTATATATTTACAAATTGAAGGGTTCATAATGCATCTAATTTATTTTGACTTGTACCAAACAACTCGACTGGCAAAGTTTGGTATGGGTAATTCAGAGACCATAAGCTACATTAGCAATTTTGCAGGTTGTAATCCTCACTGTATGCTATCTATTTTGTTGAACTTTTCAGTGAACTCATGAAGGAATGGCAACACTAGTAGTTTTGAATGTCCTGCTATATTAAATTAGTAACAATATATACAAGTATTCAATTTATGATCAAATTTTTGCAGAATTCTCAGGTGTCATTTTTTTTCTTAAGATTTGCATGATGTAAAATTAAAAGGAAACATTTCTTATTTTTGCTGATTATGGTTTAACATGGGAAGATAAAAGGTTATCCAATTTGGTCTAATCCAAATCAAGTTGAACCATTCCTGGTGAAAACTCCCCACCTCCAGCTGCTTTCCCAAGCATTATTATTGCTAAGCCCCTAGGTAAAAATGAATGACATCATGTTATTTTTTCATTGTATTTTTCGTGCTTGATGATTTGGGTAAAAACATATCGTTTTGCATATGATTTTGTTGGTCCAGGTTAGTTGGAGTTACTCATCCGATATCTCAAAGTTGTCGGATGTTGTTTCTACAATTAGGATCCAGCAAGTACATCATTTCCAGAAATTTGGATATGAAATTAACCAATGTCTTCTCTTTCTTCAACCTCTTTTTCTACATCCAGCAATGAAATGTTTCTTTGGATGCCGATAGGCAGTCATTCTTTTTAAAGATGCTCATAGACTCAATCTAGAAATACATTGAAGGTCCAATTAAAAAATGTAAAAGCATGAAAAGTGTGTAAAAGCAACATATCTAGTAAAAAACATGTAGGGATTTTGGAGCTTTTATGTATTCTTACACGGCTGTTGGTAATTGTTACAAATGCTAGTAACTTGGACTTGGTTAAGATCAGCATGAGGATGCAAATGTATATATGTAGATGTTTTCACTTTTAACATGCATATGGTTTTGGAAACTAGACTTGGAATCTGTTATTTGGGGTTTTAGTGAAGCACATGGGTTATGTTATATAGCTAGCTAAGTCTTAATTATACAGTGCTTTGTGTGTATCAGGAATCCAGAGGCTTAATTGACATGGGAGATTTTGTAGAATTTTAGTTTTATCCGTGAACTTTCAGCAATATCCGGTGCTTGTAAACAAGGCTTCTACACTTACTGGAGTTTACTAAGAAATCAAAGATGCGATTCAAGATCGATCATCTCTCTTCTAGGTAGGAGCCTATGTTCTAATGAGTACCGCAAAACCAAAATATTTCTATCAATTTTTGTAATGATTTTTCCACTTGTAAAACTAGATTGGGGTTTAAAATAGGAACATCTTTTGAAGTTTGGTGTTGAACACGATTTAATTTGGAAATTATCTGTAATTATTTTTGACATTGTTTTAATTGTTAGTTAGATAATGGTCATAAGTCTATTTGCGTCCAGATGCTTATCCAAAGTTATATTTTATGTAGTTCAAGATGAACTGAATTGCAAAGAGTAGTATACGGTGATTACTTTTTTTTTGGCTGGGGAAAATGCCTATAGATATTTGGATATACTTATGTTGATGTCCTAGAATGTTATAACGCATTTGGATACCAGAAGCAGAAGTGCTTCTATTTTTTCAGAAGCAGAAGTCGGAAGCAAACTATTTTTGCTTTACAAAAAGTCGACTTTTTTGCTTCTAGAAGTCGTTCTGAAATTGGACACCCAAACTAACTTCTTGTTTTTTGACTTCTAAAAGTTAAAAAATTACTTATGGATGTGTATCCAAACAGGCTATTACTGCAGCTGTGGAAGTATTGTCAAACTAGCTACTTACAAATAATTATAATATGTTGGTCTATTAAATTTGATGATAAATGAGACTAGATTGTGAGTACTGTAAAAAAAACATCAAATACATAGGAATGCCATTTGCAACGTAGTTTCGATTGTTTACTATTCCTTATTTTGCTGCAAATAGTCATTGATATGCAGAATTAGAAGCCGTCTAGGAACGACAAACAAATTTTTCATTTGATTTTATTGTAGTGTTGTCAATGGCCAAGTAATTATATCTTTATATTTTAACTGTAATACTTATCAATCTTTGTA
>JAJJMC010029502.1:7786401-7833686 GCA_023531435.1 Papaver californicum
TTTTTGTAAGTATATTTTTTTCTACTGGCTGCATAATCTGTTATACAGCTATAAAAATTTCTGCATAACCTTTTATGCATTCGAGAAAATGGATGCATAATTTGTTATGCATTTGAGAAAATGGATGCATAACCCATTATGCAGCAATGTTTTTATTAGAATTGAAACCAATCAAAAAATATCTACATAACCTGTTATGCAGGTACAAAAATGTCTGCATAACCTGTTATGCAATCGAGAAAATACTTGCGTAACGCGTTATGCAACCCCTTTTTGTTAGCACTGAAATAAAAACATTGTTGCATAATCTAGTATGCATCCGAGAAAATGAATGCATAACCTGTTATGCATCCGAGAAAATGGATGTGTAATGCATTATGCAGCCACATTTTTCGTTAGCACTAAAATCAACCAAAAAATGGATGTATAATCTGTTATGCAGCTACAAAAATGGCTGCATAACCTGTTATGTAGTTGATAAAATGGCTGCATAATGTATTATGTAGCCAATTTTTTGTTGACACTAAAATCAACTAAAAAATGGTTGCGTAATATATTATGCAGATATAGAAATGGTTTCATAACTTGTTATGCAACTATTTTGTAGTTGCATAACTAGTTATGCAGTCGAGAAAGTGATTGCATAATGCATTATGCAACGATTTTTTTGTCATCACTGAAATCAACCAAGAAATGACTCCATAACATGTTATGCATTCGAGAAAATGGCTGCATAACGCATTATGCAATAATTTTTTTTGTTAGAACTAAAATCAACCAAAAAATGGTTGCATAACATGTTACGCAGACAAGAAAATGAATGCACAACGCATTATCCAACCCCTTTTTGTTAGCACCGATATAATAAATGGTTGCATAATTTATTATGTATCCGAGAAAATGGATGCTTAACTTGTTTTGCATCCGAAGAAATGGTTGCATAACACACTATGTATCAACTTTTTTTGTTATCACTAAAATTAATCAAAAAAATATTGCATAACCTGTTATGCAGCTACAAAAATGGATGCATAATTTGTTATGCAGTCGGGAAGATAATTACATAATTCGTTATGCATCTTTTTTTTGTTGGAATGTTATTTTTTTAGGCATATACATCGTTTTAGTGGTTGTCTAACCGAATTAGTGAATGAATAAACCAAAATATGGATGTATAATATATTATGCATCATTTGTGGTAGCTGCATAATTCGTTATGCATCATCTCTTTTTTGATGAAATGTTAGTTTTTAGGTATGTACATCGTTTTAGTGGTTGTATAACCAAATTAGTGGATGCATGAACTAAAATATGGTTTCAAAATGTGTTATGCATCCTTTGTGGTGACTGCGTAATGTGTTATTCATCCCTGTGGTGAATGCATAATGGTTATGTATCCAATTTTGTACCTAAAGAACAATCACCTCCGATTTTTTCGTAAAAAGTTTAAATTTGATATTATTGTTTCTACTCGTTGTGTAGATTTCTTTAAAAGATTTCCAACGATATAAAATTTATAAAGTTCCAAGGAACGGTTTTTTAGATATGTTATATTCTAGTTTACTTGCCAATTACACTCCTGAAAAAACAGGATGCATAACGAGTTATGTATATACTTTAATGAGAAGGTAGAAAATCCGAAATTCTTTTATTATACAAGTAGAAATATTAAAGGTACTTATCTCTTGTTCCTCTCTTTTTATAATTTCAAATAATTACGGGTCTCACAAAAACTAGAAAATATTTTGGACATGTGAATAGGAAAAAATAATCTTTTAGGCATTAGCCTAATTTTCCCTTGTTAAATTTCATAAGTTGGTAAATTGCAAACCTTACAGGGAGTGGGTTATTTAGAATCCTATGTATGCAATTTTACCTGGGGGTAAGGAAATTTAGTAATTTTCTTTATCATTTTATTATGGTGCTAATGGTTTTAATATCAGTAAATAAGCGATAAATTGCTTCATCCCCTAAGGATATCATAAATTTGATTTTCTCGTCTGCAATAATCTCTAAAAAATTTAAATCATTCCACCGAAAGTTGGAATATTATGTGACATAATATGGACACAAAATGCTCGATGGGTTAGCCGTTCGGTCCCAGAAGTGACTCGGAACAAAGTGCTAGATGGTTTTTATCAGTGGTCCCTGGAGTGACTTATAACTGATATTGAGGCATTTTTTGCCATAAAAACTGTGTCCATGTATATACTTGAAAATTTATATTCCGTCGGCCTTGAAGGTGACGAAGATGGAGATTTATTGTTATTGTATTGGTACCATATTGTGTGTATTTTTATGTGTTTCATTTTGAGATTTTGTTTATTTTATTTACTTTTTCCATAATTAATGGATTCCCGAAGAAATCCATAAAAAGTTGTTGACCCCAGAACCGATCCAACAAAGAAATTGTGAATTCCTATAGTAACCCACGTTATTATGGGTAACGAAAATAGTACATAAAATACAAACCTCGGAAGTGTTCTACCACTGAATTCTAGGAATAAGCCATAATTTTTTGGGTTACAAATTGGCTTATGGTTAATAAATACTTTTGTTAATGGTTTTATTATCTTTTTCTTGTCTATTTGTATTAAAGAATATGGAATTCAGAAGCAATCTATCAATTATATATATAGACGATGGGGATATCTTTCTTATAGACAGTGGAACAATAAACACAATTTCTAAAACCAATAATAATTTTATAACCTTAAAGAGGTTTATAGGAAATATTAATAATATTTCGGGTTCGAAAAGCTCTAAAAAAGAATATATTAATTGGTTTTAGTATTTATTACTATTGATGCCTTATATTCTACTAGATTCCAGTAGAACTTGATGAGCTTTATAAATATATGGCGTTACCAGTTTACCACCTTTAAACGATAAATGAGCATTTTTATGGAATACTTATTACTTCATTCGTATTGTGCTAGAAGCATGTTGTAAAGAATCTTAAGGATCTTTTTTATGGGGTGTCATACAAGAATTCGAACAGTCAAATCTTACATTGTCACTAGCCAGAAGTTTAATGACCTTGAATTTTGCATGCTTGGGCTTGATCAGTTTGGACACCCAAGTTCTACCAAGATGAGTGGAACGATAAAAATTGCTCATGAGAATCCTTTATAAAACCTGAAGCTAATGTCGAATAAGGATGTAAATTGTGTTGTTTGTTACTTGAGACATTTGTCTCTTTAACTAGCATTAGCAGAAGCATTGAAGTAACTCGTTGAATCACCAATATTCTTACAGCGTATTTATGGTTGAATTTGTAGGGCTTATTCACCTTACACTATGGAAAATTATCAATACTTTACGGTATTGATAGACACATCCACTGAATGGTCTATTGTTTATCTTTCACTAACATATAATGTTGTGTTCGCGGAACTACTTACACCTATATATTATTTGGTTGCATACCCATTTTATAGACTTTCCAATTAAGTCCATTTATCTCGATGATAAGTTTACATGCTTCTGATGTTTTTCCTTCAATTGGTGTTATATAAAGCATACAAATAGCACATGTGCACACTCAACATTGTTACTACCATCAATATCATCAATAAGATAAATTGTAGGCTTGTCATCCAGGAACTCGTTCAGAAATACCATAATGAAAGGAACATAAGAGTTTGTCACTGGGTATTTGACTAAATATGATTGTCCAGTTCCTATAGAACCTATCACTAAAATACCCCTAGACGGGGATAAGGCTAAGCGGAACGAAAATGGTTTTCTATGAGTTCTTTGTAAAACATCTTTAAAAGATTGCTTGATCAACTATATACCATCAATATTGTTTTGGGTAGCTACCTTATATTTTTGTATTTACATGTTTATCCCACAGCGTCACCTAACTATATATGTTGGTTTGATTTATCGTAAGACATTTAAAACCTTGTAATGTCTTATCAGAAATGAGACTGTATTCCCGGTGTTTTGAGGATAAGGTAAGACTTAACAGAAACGACATGAAATATTTCATATCTTGGAGATCTTGCAATTTTTTTTGGGATACTTTTTGTTTAGTTTAATTAGAACCCAAAAACTATCATGAATAGAGTTGTTATCGAAAATCGGACAACATTTTGGAACCAAAAGTTTCCAGAAAGAAGATAACAATGTTTTCCTCCATGATTGGGAAAACTAAAATGCCAATATAAGTTGCCATGCCAACTCGCCACCACAAGTTGGCGTGAGTAAGGTTTGCTAACATTTAAAGTTCTCCCACTTTAATCAGGGGTGAAAAGTCACCATAATAGGTTGGTACAAATTATGTTTGATAACCTGGAAAGTTTTACCCGCCTTAACCAGGGTGAGAAAAACTACCACCGCGAGATGACATGTATTATGTCGAAAAGTTTAAGTTTTTTTTCTTCCCTTGAAGTCGGGGAAATGACAGACACCACTAAAAGGGTTATAATAAGTAATACCGACAATTAAATTGGTTATCTAGTTAACTTTTCATCCTGATCAAAGAGAGTATGGCTGTCACTTCATACTGGTGTGAAACTATCTCATTTTATTTTTCTCACACCGACATTTGATGTAATTGACGTGATAGAGATTACTCATGATTAAAACACATGACTGCAGTAGCTATTGGAAAATATTGTTTTTCACTTTCTTGAGGATGCAGACACGTAAAATCATCTCAGCAAGAAAAGTCTTGCATCTAGTAGTGACCAAGTCGTGTGTTAAAACATGCTTAAGGAATGAACGACTGCCCAATATATGCCTTTTAAAAAGAATCCAATCACCTTTATAATGCTTAGTGATCTTGAAAAAACTACAAATAGTGCTCATGGAAGACTATCAAAATAGAATCCATATTCTCTAAGTTTATCCTTCCCATCAAAAAATAGGAAATGATAATTCCCCTGAAGTGGTACTGGTACTGGTACCAGTCTATGAAATTTTTATTGAATGTATATGCACTATAGAATTGTATAAGGCTATTTAACATTTGGTACTCGGTAAATATCCAACACATTTTTTTAATACCCAACATTTGAAATATTAATGGTTGGTATCTTGACCCGACATTGACCGTCAAAGTCAATGTTTGACCTATCTTTATTTTATGTTTCTTAATTTATATTAAAATGTTAATTAATTTTACAAATTTACCCTAAAGAAAAACACTTATCTTCTTCCTTCATCTCCTACCCAGCCAGCAGCCGCCATTGCACTCCAACCATTTTTTTCACTCCAACAGGAACACCCAGATCCAAAATAATCTCAAATTTATGTTGCCCCATCGTCTCCTCTCCACACCACCACCAAGTTCTTCTACTACAACAACATGATCTTGATAACCTCTTCATCCTCTTCAACATCCCAAAAATAACCTCTTCTTCAACAACCTGTGAGAAATGGTGGAGCAGTATGTGTTAATAAATAATAAAACTAACCAATGAGTTTATTGAGTTTATTGAATTGATTTGGTTTTGAATTCGAGTTTAAAGCAACAGTCAAAGAGGAAGATGGGTTTTGGTGCTGATTCAAGATCAAGAACAGATGTCAGAGAAGATGGGTTCGCTGCAACAACCGAGAGTTGAAGAAACTTGGGTTGATGAGAGAAACATATTAGAGATTTGGTATGATTTTGGTTCGAAATTGTGGAGAAGATGGAGAATGAAATGAAGCTGTTGTGTAGTCTGAGTTAGGGTTTGTTGTATGGGTTCACTCGATGGTGATTCAGAGATGGGATCTGAAATAGAAACAGAGAAATGGGTCACATTCAAATCTATGCAAAGAATACCCATCACATAAGGCATTACATACCAAGACGGAGCTTCAATTTCTGCTTGTGCACATATCTAAACCCCGCAAGCTAAACTATTTTCGTTTTCGTTAGAGTGGTAATTAACTAAATCGTAGGGTGTTGAGATTACCGTTAATTTCAACATTACCAAGAAATCAGTCTTCTAGATCAATAGTAAACAAGTCACAGCAGCAGCAGCAGAGCACGATTTGATCATGTATAGATAAACTGCAATATTGCATCACTGTAATTAGAAAATTTAAAATTTTTTGTAGATATTGAAGCAGAATTTCTCCATAGGGATCAACTTAATTCTATTGGAAGCTGTCGTAGTAGCACAAACATCATCTCTTCTCTTGCACCATTGCTGATTCTTTGCTTTCTCTTGTTTCATTGATAAACACCTATATAAACCACAGACTGCTCGAGTTTGAGATACTTCCTGTAACTCACCATGACTACTACAGAGATCAAAGAAATAATAAAGCTAACCTTATATATATATATATCAGGGGAATGAATGGGTTGCATTTATGAATTGGACTTCTAATAGAAATGAATGGGTTCAATTTTGTTATTATATTCTAGTTATGAATTGGACTTCTAATGCAGGGGAATGAATGGATTGCAGAAATTTAAGGCTTGAAAAAATCTGATGGAAGTGGTCGTTGCTTCAATGGCGTGAAGTCTGGCAGAAATTTTAGGTTTACAGAAATGGTGGTGGTCGTTGCTTCAATGGCGTTGAATAAAAGAGATGACGGAAGAAAGGCTAGGGTTTTTATTAGGGATAAATTGGTAATTTTAAGTATTTTTTTAATTAAATTTTGAAAAAGTAAAATATAAAACGGTTAAACCGACCCTTAATATTTTAAATGTTGAGTACCAAAGAAATGTATTGGATATTTACTGGGTACTAAACATTAAATAGTCCAATTGTATAGATCGTATATGATTGTCGATTACTAGGGAACATCAACATATTGTGATTGGTAGGCATATAATCCAATCCGCTGAATCTTTCAAAGAAGCGTAAAGTTCGGATCTAACTCACATCGTGAAATTGTGAAGTCTGAATGTTACAGGTTGGTGTTTGAGATGAAGTGCATAGAGAGTAAAATAATTGTTTTAAATGCGATTAGAGAGTTTTCTGTTGAACACCAGGATTGATTTTGTAAAACTAAAAGTATCCTCTGAATGTTGATGCACTTTAGTGTAGTAGTCCCTGAAGGACCCAGATCGTATCTAGTTGTGACTAGTGATTAATGATTATGTATACTTGAATCCTTGAATCCTTGAAGGATTTGAGTTTCTGATAGCCACCTGACCATATGTATTACGTCAGACTTGAAATTATGTCATAATCACCATTTCGAAGAGGAGAATGTTGTGAACAGTCGTTTATATTTTTTACGTCATAAGAAAAGGGATAAAATCCGGATAAATTGATTAAATCATCTTTAGCTTTTTGAAATGCTTTTAATGGCGCTAAAATCCACGCTTGAACTAAACTATGAGATCTCGTTGAAATTTAAGCATTTTCTCGACTTGAAATTCGAGAATATGCTAGCATAAACTTATCTATTCAGACTAGGGTATCCAATTTTGATACGTGTGATACTTATTGTACTGTTAAATTAGCACCATTATCAAATAATCCCTTACAGTGAAAAGGTGATCAATCTTTCATGTACGTAGACATATTATTTTATGGTCCACAAATACCATGTAAAAATATAACACATGCATTATCTTGTTGTTCTAACTTTTATTTTGCAGGTTACGTTTTTAAAGGCTATAATTGATTATACGGTGAAAATGAGTTTACAAGAAGCCTTCATTGTTATACCTGAAGTTAAAGCAGCAAATTGAAATAGGTGTGCACGGATGGAGGATCGAAATGCGAGGTGACACTATTAGTGGTATGCCTGGAATAAGATTTAGAAGTTAATCCTCCACATACTGCGAATAGTAATGTAGTTTTTCTAAAGGCAGTATAATATTCACACCACCAGCTGTTTTTAAAAAGTTTTACTTCAGGGGGAGTAAACTCGTAGAATCTTCCGCTGAACTTAAACACGGTGTACTTAAGTTTACTGTTTGGTTTCCTTCTCAAGGTTTTAGCGAGGGAGCATATACGGGTCCAACACCATTATCTGGTGACGTCCGTTGTACTTTTTTCCTCTAGTCAAGTTTTGTCCCAGTGGTTTTCCTGATGAGGTTTTTAATGAGGTAACATATGCATCGACGTCGAAAATATTATGAGATTTTGGCATTCAGGTTTTGTTCCATAATTTTCCTGACGCGGGCATTCAGATTTTGTCCCAAGTGGTTTCCAGACGCAGTTTTGACTAATAAAAAAATACGTGGCGTTGACCAGCCTCTTTTTGGGCTCAGGTTTTTTCCATAGAGGTTTTCCTGATGCAACTTTAAAAGGGATAAAATTCATGACGACCATCGATACTTTAAGGTTTCGACTGTTGTACTTTTTTTCTTCGATCAGTTTTTGTCCCTTTGAAATTTTATGTCAAGGTTTTTGACAAGCCAACGTTTTTCGGCATGGTGGATCATTCAAGGGGGAGTATTGTGTGGTAGATGGATTACCCACTACTTAACTTAATCAAGATAATCATCAAAATTAAGATGAGCCAAATTAAGATAATTATTATTGAGGATAAACATGTAACTTCTTATTCACCTTCACAGTGACTGTGATTACCGAAAATACGGTAACACAATCAAATGAATCAATTATTTAAAAGATATTATAAACATGATTGAATTAATAAAAAGATTGGTCTAAAAAGATCATTTATTGAAGTTGATTATGTAACTGTGCCCTCAAAGGTAACTCAAGGTATACTTTTATCTTGTAGTTTCTCAATTTACACTCATTGCAAAATTCAATTAAATACTTATGTTTCTAAGATATATATATATACATTCAAAATGTTTTGCAGGCATTACATTGTACAAATAAAAAAGAAGCATTCATGCGTACCAAAAGATGAAAAGAAATTACTAAGGGGCAGCGGGACCAACACTTGGAGAAGGATGTTTTGGAACTTCTTTACGAAGATATTTTTTGGTAAATCCATCCTCCTCCACTATATCTAAAGTACTATTAATTGCTTTAGCCACTCCTATAGCTGCTTCGGTTTTTAGCCAGACAACTTTGGACCGTGCAGTTCCAAGTTCGAGGTTTAACTGAGTAACTTGACTTGCAGCTTCTCTCGCCCGGACATCCAACGCAGCAGCCTGATTTTTCCAATATTTAACCTGTCCTTGTTGAGTGGATAAATCATGTGACGCACTGTCATCTCTAGAGGTCTCAAGCTTCAAATCTCCCTCAGCCTTTTCAGCCCTAACAATTGCGAGTTTAAGTTCACCCTCAACTTCACTCATTTTGACAGTCGCAAGCTTCAATTGTCCCTCAACCTCCTCAGATTTGGTAGACGCAAGATGGAGTTTTCCTTCAATTTCTCTAACTCTTTGTTGAAATATCGAGTTGCCCTCAACTTCTTTAACTTTTGCAGTCGCATTTATGAGTTTCTCTTCAAAGCATGTAATATAATATAAAGTGGTAGATTAACTAATATAAGAAATTGTATCAAAACTAAAATTATGCATTATAATAAGATACCTCCTGCGAGGAATTCAGACTCTTCTAATTCATGAACTATTGTGTCACGTGCATCATCAAGATAATCATATTTATGAGACAATTTTTTATAATTGTCAGAAAGACGACGAAGATTTTCATGACATCGATTTAACTCTACATGTTTTCCTTTTTGAAAATGATGAATATCAACTTCACGCACACGAACAATTTCTAATAATCTAGAAATTTCAGAACGAGCTTCTATTAATGCATTTCCCTTAGCATGAGCATCTGCTACCACATCATCTCTATCCTTAATAAGCTGAGCAACATACGAAGAATACTGAGAATCATGGAATGTCCCGGATGAAGAAAATTCCGCAAGAATATTTTTACGTTCCACATAAAGCCTATGGGTTCATCTTCCAACTTTTCTACCCGCCTCCATGCCTCAGTAACACTATTTTTTGTCCAAGAGAGAGCCACATTGGATTCATCCTTGTTATGAAGCGTATCTGAATGCAATATAAGATACTTTGTATACAATTTTTCATGCGTAACCTTTGCACGTTTCAAATCATCAATTAACGCATTACAACTCTCTTTAACCCCCATAATCTCTTCATTAACTTCAATCACATGATTGGTCAACCTCTGATTTTTATCACGCATCCTATTTATAAGGTCTGAACCCCCCGCTGATCCCATAAAACATGATACAAAGAAAAATAAAAATAAATTGAAGAATATAACAAAAGAAAGAAAATGAACCTTGATTCTGCAGATCTAATATTTGCTGACCCGCCTCAACTCTTCTGCATTTTGTACCATAACATTCTTCTGTATCAATTCTCCTCGCAATCTAGCATTATCTTCTTCATCCTTGATCAATTTTGTTCCTACTTGCCTATATTTTGCTTCCATTTTAATTGACCGGCCCATGAAGTACTTGTACGCAACATAGGCAGAGTTTTGACCACGGGCAAGCTACAATTTTTTTTAATTATTCAGTATATATATATATATATATATATATATATACTTGTAAGATAGCTTGTTGAGGGAAAGAATATTCCGCACCATCAGCAAGAGCAATTACATCAGAAAGGGAAGATGAAAGATTAATGTCGAAACAGACAGGTTCTCCTTGATCCTTTAACCAGGCTTCTTTCGCTGAATCATAAGGAGCGGATTGCATATGTTCCCGCAAAGATGCCACTGTGGCAGTTTCTATAGGATGAAAACTGTGCGGAATAGACAACAAATATTTTAACATAAACCAGCAAAATGACTCTTCTTCTTCACCAATAAGGCTCTCATCTCCCGTTATTCCTTTTCCTTGTCACTATTCGAAGATCTTTCATTTTTATTCTTACTGGGAGCATCAGTAACAGTTGTATTACCACCTTCACTGGTAACGATAGTAGTAGTCACACCCGGTTCCTCTTTATCAGACAAACCTCCTTCCTCGCTAACAGAATGTACGAGGAAATCATCTTCATACAAAGGGGGTGAGAATTAAGGAGGACAAAATGAAAACTGAGCCGCAGAAGACCGAGAGGTAGATGCGCCAATACCAAACTCCAAGGAGACAGATTGATTCACTAAATCATCAGTTCTAGTTTCTCCCACATCAGCAGAAGAATCTATGGGCTCGACAGATTGACCCTCACCTGCCCGTTCTTGATTTATTGATTGAAGAAGAACATCTTGGGGCCCAGCAAATTGACCCTCACCTACGAGTTTAGAACTTGCAGACTGAACAAGAATACCCTGCTTTTGATTTTTTGATTGAAGCGGACATCTTGTCCCTCGTCACCTTTTTCGGATTCATCATTGTCAAAGTCAAGACCTCACTTCTTTCAACATTCTTTGGAGCAAAACTAATTGTATCAAGAATTTCTCATTCCTCACGCTCAGAAGAAGCAACCTTGGTCTTTTTTCGACCCTGTCAACATTCAATTAATGAGGGGAAAATTCAATAAAAAAATGTCAATTTGAATACGAGATATTTTTAGATAATATATACCTTTTCTTTTGTAGCAATATATCTTTTTTTTTTCTTTCCCGCATCACTCCAAGACTCATCTTCCACTCGAGGTTGTATAAGACAACCACAATTAAGTAATCTTAAAAACATAAATTAAACATAAGAATTGAATATTAGAATCATACGTATCATTTTATCATAATTGAAGGAAAAACAATCAAAGTTTAATTGCCAGGGGCAATAAACCTACGAACTAGAAGTAAGGTTGTGAACCACAGTATCTTGCACAAAGCCATAAATCCAGAGACCTTCCACTTCCAGAGGGGTACGATACCACCTGAAGTCATGGTCATCATGAAGGTTTTATTTTAAAGACTTATCTGTCTCAGGGATATACTTCGCCTTAGTACTGTCAACTTCCCAAAGTAGACGAAAACCCTCACCACTTTTACGGCCCGTACCAACAGTCCATTTCTTATAATTCTTTGCAGGCAAAGCATCAGCATAGGTAGCATGAAAATTCGCTATGGTATAATATTTGAGTTCTGAAGGATTAAGAATATAACTTTTGAGATTTGTTTCCCCCTTGCTGCGTTTATGACATTCATTTAACATGCACCACCAATTTCCATTATACTGAGCAATGGAACGGCCCGCAAAATGGGTATCTCCTTTACGGCGACCCGAAAGAACTTCATGATGAAATGAGTCTCCACTCTTGTATAAGGGAAGCTCCAGGCCCGCATCTAATGCGCCCGCTGATATCAACAACTTATTAGGTTTATATATAAACTTTAATCATATTAAGCGTTATTTCATCACCTTCAGCGGGCTCATAAAAGGAAACGTTGAAATCCATCAAATTATGTTCTCTATTAAACGCCTCGAGATCTTCATATCTGAAACTTAAATTATCACTGGCTCGTTTATTCCTGCGGAAAAAAGTTTTCTTGACCGCAACATTAGTTGTAGTTGCAACATCTGGTAAAAATTGAACGCGATGAATCACATTAAGGGGTTGAGGGTCTGGAAGACCATATTTTCCTCCTACCTTTGGTTTATCTACAAAATATCGAGATATTTTCTTCTCCGAAGACTGTTTACTTTGCTGCGGAACAGATTTAGAGATTATACTATCTTTTTCTCCTTACATAATGAATTATATCTACAATCAACCGAGGCAAAAAACAATTAATAACAGAGTCATCTTCAACTTTAGTAATGAACAAGGGAAAGAACAGATGAAGAACATGATCAAATCACATCAAAAATCAATACTCAATCAAAATCTCATATTAAATTTAGTTAATGGAACTCATAAACATTTCAAAATCATTAACTCATACACATCTCGATATCATCATTCCTCATTCATCATAAAAGTTCAAATGATTCAAATAAAATAAATAAATATATATATATATATATACTTGTAAGATAGCTTGTTGAGGGGAAGAATGTGCCGCACCATCAACAAGAACAATTACATCAGAAAGGGAAGATGGAAGATTAATGTCAAAATGGACAGGTTCGCCTTGATCCTTTAACCAGGCTTCTTTCACTGGCTATAAAGAGAAGATTATATACATTCCTGCAAAGATTCCACTGCGGGAGAATCAGTTTCTATAGGCTTAAAATTTTACGGAACAAACAACAAATCTTTTGACATAAACCAACAAAAAGAATCTTCTTCTTCACCAGTAAGGCTCTCATCTCCCATTATTCCTTTTACCTTGTCACTGTTCGAAGCACTTTAATTTCCATTCTTACTGGGAGAATCATTAACAGTTGTATTACCACCTTCATTGGTAAAGATAGTGGTAGTCACCTCCGGTTCCTCTTTATCATACAAACCTCCTTCCTCGCTAACAGAATGTACGAGGAAATCATCTTCATACAAAGAGGGTGATAATTAAGGAAATCATCTTCATTGGTTGTGGTTGTTAACCATAAGGTCATGGGTTCCATCCCTATTTCTAGTGCCAAATTGTTATTACCGAAAAAATGCTAATACAATCAAATGAATCAATTATTTAAAAGATATTATAAACATGATTGAATCAAGAAAAAGATTGGTGTAAAAAGATCATTTATTGAAATTTTGAATGATTAATATGATGATCAAACAACACACTGAACCTCACCTAATTATGATTTTTCTTAGTCTTATTTATCTTCTCTTCTCTTAGCCAATCCTCATTTCTTAATATTTTTTCTGACCCCTTCCTCTGTCTTTGAATCAAGTATTTATAGAAATCTTAAAAGGATCCCTCCAAATCTTATCTGTCCATCTATTTGATCTTATCTTAATCCTCTTAAGTTATTTGTCCCATACACTTTTTGCATGTTTCGTAGGTTACGGTATGGGTCATTTGTTTTTATCTGATCACATGCTGGGTGGATCGCACCTTCCTTGTTGTTCTTCCTCTTGGTTTGACTAATTAGATTCTTCCATGTAATTATTCCTGTAATCATGGTGCGAGTATATAGATTTGTGGACCGTATAATCTTTTCTGGGTTATTGCATGTTTGACACGTGGTATGCGGGTAAGATATGTCATGCTTTGGATCTATCTGTATCATGCTTATCTCGTACTCTACATGGTTGTGATAGGTGCATCATTTGGATACTGTAATTCATTGATTTATTGTTAGTTTTCATATCATTATGCTTTGATTTTTTTTGTTTATGAGTTTCTTAGGATTTTTGAAGTGTATTCAACCAAAGAAGAAGAAAGGAGTTCATTACGACACGAAATGAACAAGGAAGTTAAGTTCTTCCAATGGAGAAGGGCCAAATACCGAATTCAACCCACTCAATTCCAGGAGTTGTTAATACCATTTTAAAGATAACGAGAAGACGAAGCCAACGCAAAAAGAATAAGGTCATTCGGAGTTCGTATGAGGAAGTTATGAGCAAAACAACCGAAAGAAAATAACGAAACACTCAGCAAGTAATTGAAAGTAATTAACAATCACCTGCCTCTCTGTGGGAACGAACTTGTTCTTATTACTATACTCTAATCTATATTAGTGAAGTAAGAAATTGAATTAATTTTGCTTGGCTGACAACCGACCAAATTTTGGCGCCGCTGCCGGGGAGGTGATAAGTGCATAGTACATTTTAGGTATCATTTTCTTACACTTAATTGCTAGATTTTGTGTGAATTACTGTATATTATTATTACTTTCGTAGTTTATGTGTTTTAGTAGGTCACATCACTGAAACAAGTGAAATGGAGCTTTACAATAGAAGAATTGCTAAAGACCCATTGGAGCTCAGTCTATTCCAGGAACGGGGTCATTCCGACTTCGTATGAGAAAGTTATGAGCGAAACAAGAATAGAGGGCAAAATGGTCATTTCAAGGGAACCATATATTGGCACTTCCTCATATGATAAGGGCTTCCCATATGAGAATAATGTTACCAGCACCCGGTCATACGTTAAGGGATGTTAGAATTCAAATGTTGATGAGGGCACCAACTTGATCGATTAGGGCCACCTCTTCCTCCCCAAATTCAAACGTGAAATATTTAGGGTTCTTCCCTCTTCGTATGATAAGAGATGATGATCACGATTGATGAATATTGCTGGTATCCGTGAACAAATGCAATTGAGATGATTTCGATAATGGCAGAGATTGGAGAAGAAGTTGTTAGCGTGATTGATCGTGATTGATGATCATGGCAATGCTGATACTCGAGTCTGTGATGGTTATGCTGTGGTGAATAATGTAGGAGAATCTCAGATGGGTTATTTTCTATGGGTTGGTATAAAAGCAGAGAATGAATGTGTTATTAATGGTAGAGACTCGTGCATGGCAGTTAATGGAGAAGGTGGTGATCGAATGATGGTTTCATGAAAATCATGGAAAGAATGTTGCGTCTGTGATTGGAAGTAAGGTTCTAAGGCAATTTAATAGGAGTAGTCGAGAGTGGTGGCTGGTTGTTCGTGGACCATAAGATGCTGCTGTGGATAGTGGTCGATGGACCTGAGTCGATGCTGCTGCTACCATTTGGAGAGGTCGATGCAGCTGGTGATCAGTGACACAAGAGGTTGACAGTATTGTTACTCGAGTTGAAAGGACTCGAGTCCTTGAAGGTGCAGTCGAAGAATGGGTAGGAAAGAATGGTGTGCTGTAGCTTACAAAACACGGGTTCTACACGGAGAAAAATTAGGAGTTTGTGACTCAAGTTAGGAAAGACAAAATTAGGAAAGTCTTGAACCGTGTATGGGAATTTAGCATGACGGTGGTGTGAGTTTCCTAATTCATATGAAACTCTAAGAAGAACTGTATAGAATTACCTATATATACACGATACTCTCACGTAGAAAAGGATATACCTCCGGACACAAACAGATCTGAGGATACAGAAGCTCCGGATAAATAAACAATTTGGAGACAAGCTCACTTACAGAACTTCACGTGAGAAATTTAAAGGGTTAGTTTGTATTATTTTCTTAATTAATTTTCATGGTTTTTAAGAAATCCATGTTGGGCTAATTCCCTTGTTAGGGCGAAAGGATGAACTTGTAGAGATGGTTTTCTTTGTGTTTCAGAACTAGGGTTTTCAACTGTATGAACTTAATATTAATGTTTTGTCTCTCTCTCAACGTTTTACCTTCTCGATGATTTTTCATATTCTATGCCACGTATAGTTCATTGTTTGATTAGTAGAATGACTCGTTGAAACCTTGTATAAAATCGTTTTCATGAATATTCTTTGAATCTTTATGCCACGTATACTTAGTACTTCGAAATTCTACCTTAGGTTGAGAACAAACAATTCTTTTTGAAAATTCTTTCTTCGATTCTTAAACAATTTTTTTTTTCGTGTATTAGTAGCTAGATTTGCTATTTTACATGAGTAAAATCGAGACCCTTTGTGACAAACGCAATTAAACCCTAATCTACAACGGATTCCCGGAACCTTAACGTTTTCCTCTTATTGTTTTCCAGCTTTATTAAATAGTTTTAATTCAATAGTTAATTTAATTGTTTATAAAAAAACCTAAACAAAATATTTTAATCCAAACTCCTCGTGGGAACGAACTGTATTTTCTCTTTTCTACATCTTTCGACATTGTGCGCTTGCGGTAAAACAAAGTGGGTTATGTGACGCATCAGGAGGCATAGAGGATTGTTATTTGTTTTTGGTTTCTTTTTTTCTTTTTTGTTTTTTAGTTTTAGTTTTATTTTTATTTCTGATTTTTTTTTAATTTTTTTCTAACCTAGTTTTGAGAATCTTGTTTCAGGTATTTGTATTTCATGTACGATGCACAAGATCAAGCTTATAATGGTAATCAATTTGGTTTTCAATCTCAACCCTATGACAATTTCCAACCATAAGAGGAGTATAATCACAACCAATCCTTTGGTTATGACCAATATTCCACATACCCTTTTAATTATTTTCATACATGCCAATCTCCTTATAGTAAGTATGTAAGTGAACATTTACAAGGAGGGGGGGATAATTATGCTTGTGATAGTTTATCTAAATCTACTCTTGATCGTAATTATGATCATTCACCAATTCAACGGGAGGAGATAAGGTTTAGAAACTCTACCACAAGTAATGGTGTAAGACTACCAAGTTTGAAAGAACTTGATAGAAGGTTTGAGAAATTGATAGATGAAGGGGCATCATGTGCAGAAATTCTAGAAGCTAAAAGAGCTTTGAGAAAGGAACGTGAGCGACGTTATTCTATGGGATACGATGATGATTTTGAACCTTTCAAAAATCCTTACACCAGTGATGAAATTATTCCAACTCCGAATCTGATTTTTGATGATAATTTTGTAGTTAACTCAATTCTTGATCTTAATAATGAGCATTCACCTATTCAAAGGGAAGAGTCGTGTGCAAGAGATTCTACTGTAGTTAATAGCGGAAAGCGTGTGAATATCAGAAAACTTACTCAGAAACTATACAAGTCGGAAGATGATGGAGCCCCAGAAGAGCTTCTCGAAGAAATTAGTAGGACCATTCGTATGGAATTTAAACGACGTTCTGACAAATGTTGGGAAACCGATGAAGATTCTGATTACAGTGAGTCTGAAAACGGAGAGGAGTATGTTGAGAATGAAACCAAATTGATCAATAGTGTGGAAGACCCAATTGAACTTGCATAGGATGCTATTGATAATGTTGATGCCGAGATTCTTGTTGAGGCAGAAACTAATGAAGAACGGTTACAAAGTTTGATAGAGGACCACAATACACAAGAGGTAAGCAATTCATTAGAAATTTTTGAAAAAGATAAGGATCCTATAATTCAAGAGACTTTAAAAGGTTTACTGAACCTTTGCTTATTGATCCTTTTCCTTTACCTCGTTTGGCTTGAATGTATGTGCTTCGAAAGTATTGTTGAGTGACTTTGATTTTAAATATCCGTTGTTGGAAATATTTTATTCTCATACTATGCAGGTTAGCAAAGAGGAATCTATAGAACTTCCCGAATTCTATGTTCTTTATCCACTTCCGAGTGTAGAAAAGACTAAGTGTGGGGGAAACTTCTATCGAGTGATAAATTCACTATTATTTTCTTGTACTAATGTTTGTGTGAAGTTAATATTTGCAATGCAGATTGTTCTATGGTTGATCCCCAAATTTTCAGATTGTTGGTCTATGAACGACAAGAAGGTCAGGCTGAGGACGTTAAACTAAGCGCTGCATGGGAGGCAACCCATTGGTTTTGTATTTCTATCTTTTTCTATTAATTTTTAATTTACATATCATATTAGGATTTCCTATCTTGATTTTATATTGGAGGAGTCAATTTACATTGAGGACAATGTAAAGTTTAATTATGGGGGAGTATTTGCATATATATAAAGTTTTTTTTTTATCTTAAGTTTTTAGTTTTTGCATAACCTCCAACTTTTAAAGATTTTAGAGTCACTTAGTATATTTCTAGCTACGTTTACATACGGAGTTCTAATCGAAACAACTAAACTTATAAGTATTAGAGAACTATATTCGGGGTGCTTAGTTGTTGAGAGGCTAGAGCTGACAAAAATGGACTTAAACTGCCGGTAGAGAGTTTAATATTAGAGTTGTTGATCATTCAATACCCATGAGTGAGGCACCAAGCCTTCATTTGTCCTTTTAGAGTGTTTCATCTGCGCAAATTCCGGGTAGAATGATGAACTACCTAACTTCGCACCAATTTCAGCACTACTTTTTGATCTCTTGAGTGTTATTTCTATCAATCATGAGGGTGCCATCAGAATTGCTAACTCTATCTTGTAGTCTTGTTTGCAGTTGACACCATTCTCTCGACAGCAACAGGTCCATAAAAATATATCATCATCAACAAGGGAACATCAAAATTTTTGAAGGAAAGTTGAAGACAGTCAAGGTTTATAAGCAACAGTTCAAGAAAGAGCAAATTTCACATTCAAGTAAAGCAACATTACAATTAGCAAAATGATATATACACGTTGAAGACTTATGTAGAAAAACGAAGTAAATCAAAAGTTGTGAGTTAGCGAAGTTCATGATATCAAGGCAATACAAGTTGTGAAGAATCAAGTGGTAAAGTCTTTAACCAACGGCCGTATTAGTTTCATCTTTTTATTTATTTTTCAGTTTATGTTTTGAAGTCATAAAAAAAAAGAAAAAAAAATGTTTATCATTGCTTTGTGTATATTTGTTTTTTTATATTCAATCAATAAGGCCATGGGGAAGAAGAAATCTATAAAGAAGTTTCAAACAACAAGAAATTGAGGAAAAAAAGTTACAAATTATCAAGGTTCTATGAAGTTCAAGAGTTCATCATCAACAGTTGAAGACCGAAGACGTTTCTATTGGATGTTGTGAGAGTGGTGCTGATTGCCGATCGGGTGAGAAGGTAAGTAAGCATTCCCATCCTCGCATAGTGGTTGATTTCCTTTATCATAGGTCACTAGAAAAACAAAAAGGGGTTATTTTTCTTCCCACGTTCTATGTGATAACATCTTCATATGATTCAGAAGGTTATCTTAACTTCATACCATTCAATGTGTGCAGGATTTCTATCTTCATTCCTGCATGCACATATGTGAGAACCATAAAGTGCGTCTTTTGAGTGCCAAATTCATAAAATCTTGTTGGTGAGGCAGAAAAATTTGGTCGCTCTCGAACCTGGATTCTTTCATACGGTGGTTTTCTCCTAACTCAAGGGTTAAGCATGGGAATAATGTTCTTTATACTTCTAACTTATTATTGTTAGTGTGCAGAAACTTTATGTCTTCGTATCTCTTTGGATGCATGTGCTCTGGAATATTTTGAAGTTGTAAATTATGTTTTGTGGGTATACCTCTTGTAAACCCTCACGAGACTATAAATCGTCCACTAGGGACACCTAGGGGTTTAAAGGCTTGTTACACATGCTAAATGTAACTGTATCCTCAACGAAATGGAGTTGTTGTAGTTTAGGTTAGTTTAGATTTGTAGTTTGCTCGAGGACTAGCAAAAGGCAAGTGTGGGGGAATTTGATAGGTGCATTATTTGCATTATTTGGATACTCTAATTCATTGATTTCTTGTTAGTTTTCATATCATTATGCTTTGATTTTGTTTGTTTATGAGTTTCTTATGAGTTTTGAAGTGTATTCTACCAAAGAAGAAGAAAGGAGTTCATTACGACACGAAATAAACAAGGAAGTTAAGTTCTGCCAATGGAGAAGGGCCAAATTCAACCCATTCAAATCCAGGAGTTCTTAATACCATTTTGAATAGAACGAGAACACGAAGCCAACTCAAAAAGAATGAGATCATTCAGAGTTCGTATGAGGAAGTTATGAGCAAAACAAACGAAAGAAAATAACGAAACACTCAGCAAGTAATCGAAAGTAATTAACAATCACCTGCCTCTCTGTGGGAACGAACTTGTTCTTATTACTATAATCTAATCTATATTAGTAAAGTAAGAACTTGAATTAATTTTGCTTGGCTGACAACTGACCAGGTTGACACGTGCTCTTCACACAACAAAAAGTATTATACTTTTACTTTTCTGTCCCGTAGTCTGCATAATTGACATGTGTCTATTATGCAGTAAAGGTGTCAGGTCTGTGACATCTGTCTTATCGATTTAACCGTCAGTTGAACTTATCTAAACCGTTAATTTTTCTTCGGGATGTGATCAAGAGCTTTTAGGTCTTGATTTGGTGCTTCTCGAGTTATTGTAATTTGATAAGTCTTTCTTTGATTGTTAACACCGTACAAAGAAGATTTGGTATTCACAATGACACCTGCCCTTTGATGTGGCAATATCATAAATAAACCACTGGGTTATTCAATGTTCTATAATTAACCATTCAAGAGTTAAAGAAATGAATGGAAACTATTTCTCCCTCTTTCTTACAATATACAATATTCATTTAATTTCTCTTCTTAGTTCTTTGTTAGTTGCTACTATTGTATACTTATTATACACTGGGGCTATTAAGTTACAACAATTGTATATACTTCAATTAGTATAATATTAAATGCCTATGAATAATTACAGCTTGAGGGTAAGTTTGAATTTTTTTTTTCTTTCAAAAGCACTCTGAAAACATGTAAATAGTAATATATTTTCATATTAGTATTTGGTAAAAAATTTATAAAGCATTTTCTATTAAAAGCATTTTTAAAATTTCTTATCTTTTAAAAGTTAGGAGAGAGAGCTTCAAAAAGGTCCAAAAGTAAAAATTATAGACCCATAATGATTATTCCATATAATTTTCTTTTTCTATCCCTAATGTATTTTATAAACGACAAAAAATACCCTTAAATATTTTCACCATTAGTTTTTTATTCATAGTATCATTGTTTTTTCATTTTCAAACCATATTTTATATTTCATTTCAAAGAAAAAATTAATTCTTATAATCATAAATGATTTATATTTTGTTGATATCCATTCTACAATAATATTATTATTGGTAAAGTTAATGTTAAATATATATATATATATATATATATAAATTAAAATCTAAATATTTAGTACTTAAAAATATAATTATTATTAAACCCTATAAAATAAAATAATTATTATGAGAGATATATTTGTTTTATCATTTTTTACAACAACAATAGCTGAACATACAATTTGATTACTTTTTAAATCAATTTTTTCTTTGAATTTATAGTTCACCAAACGTTTAAATGTTTTTTACGCAGTACAACATAATGTTGGATAGTAGAAAAACACTTTTACACATCTCAAATCAATAACAAACTAAACCTGAGTCTATTAAAGAAATCTGACATAAGCTTAATTTATTTGGTTTTAAGAAAAAGAAAAAAATTCTTAGAAGAGACTATATTGGCATAATTGATGTTCTCGCAAAAGATATTAGGACTGTATACCATAGGAGAGACTATATTGGCATAGTTAATGTTCTCGCAAAAGACATTAGGATTTTATCAGTTTCATAAATGTGTCGAGCAATTTCTTTTCGTACTGTGCAAGGGACAATATCCTGTTTTATATTAGATAATACTCCCTTCGTTTCTGGAGAGTTACTAACTTTTTCAATTTGGTTTATTTTTAGGCTAAAATGAAAAACCGATAGTAACACTTTTCCAAAAACAAAAGTAATAATATTTTTTTTTATCAAAAATAAAATAAAATGAAATACCTCTCGATCACACCCATACCTAGTTGGTAAAAAATAAAAAAAAACTAGTTGGCAAAACAAAACACAAATCACATGAATATAGGATCTCTTAATTAAAGTATGAGATAATCATCATTAGTCGTAATAATGAATCTAGCCATGCTTTCGAGTTAGAATGCACGTGCATTCCCATTACCTTAACTTTCCTAAACCGTATTACTTTCTTCAAGGCGGGAGGATATGGTCTTCTTAGCTTCCTACGAATAAAATGCAATTTTTATTTGGATCTTTCGTTATGTTTTCGTCTCAAATTTTTTTTTTATGTCACTAATTTTGTTTTGTTGAATAATTTAGCAATTTTTTTGGCTTCGTACAATTTTAGATGATCCCAAATTAGTTTGGTCTACGAATAAGTAAATATGGATTTTGATAAAGTATCCTTATTTTGAGATATACTCTATCAGTCCCCAGTTTAGATGAAGGTCTAAGTGTTTTTATACAGATTAAGAAAAATAAAAGACTAATATTTTATTCAAATATATTCATTAATAATAATTTTAAAATATTTAGATCTCCTAGTTTTTTGTTCTTTGTTTCTAGTGGTTTGATTTTAATACAGGGACAAATAAAAAAAAAGAAAAATATGAAAACCTTCGTCTATTGTGGGACTTGAAAAAAACTCTTCCCCTTCATCTAAAATGGGACAGATGGAGTACTAGATAAAAGTACCCCGTTTTTTAAAACTTTTCTAAAGTACCATTTTTTTTACCGTTTTTTTCAAATGACACACGGTTTTCATTCAGTGTGCTAGGTGGGTATTATCTCACATATTAAAAGTCATATTTACCCCTGAATCACATCTCGTTGGTAGGGAGGGTAAATGACTCCACGATCCTGAAAGCGATGTAACAATCATGAACCGGCTCGACAAACCTGAAAGCGGTATAACGATCATGAACCGGGATCAATGAGCCTGAAAAGTGTTGTAGAAGGTCGATTCTTTACCAACCCAAAACCCCAAGACACTTAGAAATGATGAACCCTTTTGGGGAATGATATAACAGACCTGAAAACGGTGAAACCATCCTGAACCGAGCTCGACAAACCTGAAAAATGATGTAGAAGGTCAACGTGGCTACAAATAAAGAGTAAATAGGTAAACTTAAGAAAAGTAAACTAGTGTTGACTAACCTAGATGACAAAGCTAAATGTGAGGGCACTTTAAAAAAGTTTTAAAATCAGGGGTAGTACTTTAATGGAGGTTAATAAAACGAACACTTTATCAAAATTCTCTAAATAAACAAGGGAGTATAAGGAGTATAGTTTGGTCCTTATTTATTTGAAAATATTAAAATAAATTAAAAATCTTATGCATCTTAAAATAAATAAATCGAGAAAAAAATACTTAAAAATAATATATCTTTCGAACCATAAGTCGAAGATTAACAAATCTTATATATATTCGGAAAGCTCTCAACGAAATCTATACAACGAGTACTAATTGCAATATTTTTATGGAAGTGTATGATTGTGTTTTGGTAGATTATTATTATTTATTGTAAACATGTTTTTTTGTAGCTGAAAAATTACGAGATAATTTCCATGTTGTAATCTTTTTTATATTATAGTGTTGGTTAATCTAAAACCAAACTCGAATAATCTATGATTAATAATAAATAAAAAATGTAATAATTTGGTGACGATTTAGTAATGAAATAGGATTCTTGATCAACTCTGTCCTTATTGATTTGAACCCGACCAATTTACATTGCTTAGTTTGCTTAGTTAAAACCTATTACAGACACCCTTTGTGACATTTTCGACATCTAAAATTCCTTGCTTTTTGTGGGAATAAATTTGACTTCTATTATATTACTTGTTAATTGATTTGAAATAAAATTACTAATGTATTGCACCTATGATACGAATCAGCAATTATCCACCTATACCAGCCGGCTCCCAAACCTAATATTTTTAATAAATTGAGCTCCAAAGCCCATTTATGTTTAATAGCTCACCCATAAATTTTTTTTTACAAGCTCACCATTACTATCTACGCCACCGATACTTTATATACATATATATATAAATTAAGAAATAACAAAGTTTTAGATTTTAACTAAAGTGTTGCATACTAAAAATGGAAATTTCCGTAGCCTTTGATATTAATTTTTCTACTCCTGACTAATTTAGCGGTGCCATTATCAATAAATTGATTATCATCTTTCCTTACACAAAAAAAGAACTTATGATAAGAAAAGGATAAACTGAGGTGCTTTATATCTTTGATGATGTTCGTGTTATCCCCTGAATGGAAAGGGCATCCTCAGCTATAGACTCAATAACCAGCTTTCCATTAGCTTCCGAACAAATTGTTTGTACATTCCTAGCTTTAGCCCAACTCAAAGGCTCACATACAACCATGAAATTCTCTTCCATCAGTACTTAATATTCCCTTCGCCACTTATGCTAGAAACGCAATTTTGTGGACATTCTTTGAAGTCCACGATTAACTTTTTATTACATAACCTGGCATTCGATATTTATTAATTTAATAAATTTAGTATAAGATTGATCTACCATTTCACTGTGTTTTCTGATTATAGTTTGCAACAAATGTATACAGCACGGAGTAAAGGGCATATAAATCCCCTAGTTTTTAACTTTTTATAAAAGTCATATCAAAGGACTGATCAAATCGTTCGGTTTTGTTTACTTAAATTTTTATTTTTCTGCCTAAAATACCCCTTACAGTTAACTATCTATAGTTAGAAGTTATCTTCCAACTTCTTCTGAAGTGAAGCAGCTACTGTTGTGAGTCTGTTGTGTGATTCATGTCCAAATGATAGATGTTTTTGTATCCTTTCGAAGAATGCAAAAAGATTTTGTCAAATTTCCCGGTAATTAAATCTCTCTCTCTATCCACCGATTAGGTTAGGGTTTTTATTTTAATTTGGGATCGATGTATTAAATGAAATCCAGGAGAAAAACCTTTTTGTTTTCATCATATTTATAGTTTTTCTTTTGCTAATTTGGGTTTCTATCGGTAGTGTAAATTAACAGGAACCATTCATCAAATCCCATCCATCCCATCTCTTGAAACTTCAAAGATGTCCTCTACACTCACATCCCATACTTTGATCTGTTTTAGTAGTTGATTGTGGTTGTTCATATCTTAACCGTGTTATTTGTTTGTGTATATTACATTACAGGAAGTTCATGAAGAGATAGATATTGGTATAACTATATTGGAATCATAAGAAAGAAGCTCCAAATCAATTTATTGTTGATGAATCCATTCTGGTGTTGTACGTGGAGACAGTTCCAATATTCAGTCAGGTATGAATCTGTATCACATATTTGTTCTAATACATAATCTATTAGGAGTTAGAGCTCCTTGGTTACGTGAGATTCAATTGTTTTGATCTCCCTTCAATTTTTTTGATATTTAAGTATTGGAAAACGTCATTTCACTCCTTCCTGACATACTCTTTATTGGCAGGTCTCCAGTGAAAAATCTAAATATAAATTCACCCCAAGCATAAAAAAGGTAGTAATCAATTTAAGTTATTTAATGGTTATGTTTTGCATATAAAGCGCATAATTGTACTGCTTATGATATCTTAATAATGAAGCATTGTGGTTTATATCGGTTAAAAAACTTTAGATCTGATAGACTTATTTAGTAGTGTTTTGTTCATTTGATAGTTTTTTTCTTCTTAACAGTAAGAAGATGAAATTGATAAATGCATAATTTATATGTTTATAATATCAATTTTATACTTATTTTAATTAGATTTTTTGTGTATTATTTTGTTATTACTTTTGTTTTCTATTTTATCTATTTTTTTAGATGAATCATTAGAAAATCAATTGAAATGGTGTTGAAAAAAGCTAAGAAGAGAAAAGGGTTTCTTCCGGAGTGAAATTGAGAAGTTAGAGCTGAAGAGTACACTTTTAGAGTGAAAATCCAGAAGAGGTTACGCCGTTACGGCTAGGAAAGTCTCAAGACCTAGCCGTAGAACAAGTTGAAGAAAATGACCAAGTTTCAGATCTATTTACGACCAGGACTTTATAGAAAGCTAGCCGCAGAACTGGAAAGATAATGATAATTCTATTATATTTACGACTGAAAAATCAGAAGAAAGTTCGCAAAAGAAGTGTCAGAGCTATATTTACGGTTAGGAAATCACACCTAAGCTAGCCGTAAATTTTGATGAAGAGATATGATTATTTTGAAGACACCATCTTGTAGAGGATAAAGAGACAAAACCAATGCAAAAAGAATTAGGTCAATCAGACGTCAGATGAAGGGGTTATGGCCGAAAAGGTGGAGGAAAGAAAAGTAAACTCAGGCTCAATTACGGCTAGGAAGTGCCTAGCACGACCCAACCGTAAGTGACCCTGAAATGCACCCGAAAACTCATATTTAGTTACGTCTAGGTCGTGGGAACAAAATTCCTAGTCATAGGCGGACTACTTGGCACGTTTATGGACTTCTAAAACGAGTAAAACACGGTCTCGGAAGGATTCAAAGACCTAGAAAACAAGGAAACTTAGTTCTAATGGGATTCTAAACCCTAGAATGAGAGAGACTTGAGGGTCAAGTATTGAAAGCTATAAAAGAAGATATCTAAGGCTCAAACAAGACATCTTTATATTATAACATCTTTAAAGTAATCTCTTATATTCTATATCTCCACACAACCTTACCTCTCATATCACAACTTCTACATCTTAAACCTAGGGTTTACCCCTCTAGGGGGAAACCACTCTTCTTTGTAATATGAGTAGCTAAAATTTTTGTTGATTAAGGATGAATTCAATGTTCTAGACGTGAAGCTTTATTAGTTAATACAAGTTTGTTTGAAGTTATTATCATCATCGTTTGTTTTCACTATATCTAGGGTTTATGATTGATTTCTTAGATTGTTTGGAGTGCACGCTAGATTAATATATTGATCATTCTATTGCTAGTAGAGAGTTGAGCGATCCTTAATTATCGATCATCTCCTACATAAGTAGAGAACGCGAGACCTTGCAGAGGGATTCTTTAGTACAATCGTGTGTGAAGACAAAACTATAAGTGGACTGACCATACTGAGTCTAACTGCTAGGATCAAACCTAAATTCAAAAACCTCAAAGCCTTCGATCGAGTTACACCTTGTAAGCTTACCTCGAGGCGACTCAGTTAGATCGAATCTGATGCCTAAGCGTACCTGTTATCCAGATATATAAGGAGTTTTTGGGATAGCTAAGCGTATTTGTTATTCTACGGTTGGTGATGAGTGATTCTAACGATAAATAGATAAGTATATTAATTCAGGCAACGTTTGGTAACGGCAAAGGACTCCCTAATCATCTCTTTTTATTATCTTTTTATTGATTTTAGTTAATTAAACCAATCCTCCCTTAGTATTGCTTGTATTATAGTTTTGCTAATCTAAATAACATATCAATTACACAACTCTCTGTGGGAAAGATCCTGACTACCTATATATTACTATTTAATTAGTAGAAAATATCTTGAGTAATTTGTTGCACTTACAACACGCATCGGGAACCCCACATCCCAGGATCAAGAATTAGTAAATGGAGAGACCTCTTATATGCAAAGCACAATTATGATTTTTATATAAAATCGGTTTTTTTTTTTTTTTTTTTGAAATGAGAGGGGGTTAAGGGGACCCCAACCAACAAGAGAAAACAGAAAAGGAAAAAGAAGGGAAAATCAGGGGTCAAACAGGAGCCGTTAAGATATTTGCTTTGCTACGATGGTACAACTTCCCTGCAGCATCTTCGAGAAATATCTTCTTTAGATCTTCATTAAACAATTCGGGTGCAAATTCCACGAACTATCCATTTGGAAGCAAGCTAGCAAGCAGGTCAGCTGCTCTATTTGCTTCTCTATAGGTATGATGCACAAAAACAGATGAGAATTTGGTCCTTAGCCGCTTGATTGACTCCCATATATGATGACAATACCATGGTGGTTTTGCGGTGTCGCTCAGCAGGTACTTTGTGACAGTCATTGATTCAGTTCTTATAGAGATTCTTGGGTGATGTTTGGTTGCATCCAGTTTGAGTCCAGCTTCCACACCTTGGAGCTCATGGAGAATGATTGAAGACGGTCTTGAGCTTCCAACAACTGCAGCCAAGGGAGCTCCGTCCTCATCTCTAATTATGGCCCCAAGGCTAGCATTGCCATTTCTTAGAGAGCTATCAGTGTTTACAGCAACTTCCTCAGCCTCAGGCTTAATCCAGGCGCAAGTGAGATGACTGGTGACAATGTAGCTTGGGTCAATGCTCGAAAAAGAAGATAAAACTCTGTTATCCTTAGTTTCAGGCATAGTGACTGAGCAAGAAGCCATCTTGAGCCTTAGTTCCTCCGTGATTTTGTAGAAGAGCAACTCAGTGGGCTGGGACTTCTTTGTGAAGATTCTCCTGTTTCTCTCGCACCATATATGGTAGAAGGCATTGAACCATAGCTTCCTGATGGTGCCCTCAGTCTTTGCACCCTTCAACTGTTGGACCCACCACTTTATCTTCTCATTCCAATCTGTTTGGCTGGTGTATCTTAGACCATGATGTTCATCAGCCTCTTCCAGATGCTGGTGGCGTAACAACAGTTGAAGAACAGGTGGTAATCATCCTCCAGCATTAGATTGCACATTACACATATAGGGTCCACAGGCATACCCCAAGAGAGAAGTTTGCATCTAGTCTTTAACCCTCTATGAAGATCTATCCAGACAGTAAAGCAATGTCTAGCAATACAATTTGGAAACCAGACAAGTTTGTGCTAGTCAGTGCAGTTCCTCTGGCTCCTAAGGGAATTATAGGTGTCTTTTAGGGTATATTGGCCCGAGTTGCTCGCTGTCCATGCTATCATATCCTCTATCAGGGGATCAGTTTTAAGTTTCATGATGTCCAGGGTGGCGATGCCAACATCATTTGAGAGATTGGGAGTTAGCACCCATTTGTCATTTGCTAAGCGCTATTGACATTGGCTTCAGCATGGTGCATAGTGTCATAAGTCATCTGTGTTGGGAAGGAGCTGAAAAGGTTACCTTGTGGGAGCCATTTTTCCTTCCAGAGTTTGGTGTTATCCCCATTTCCAATCAAGTAGAGGGTAAACTTTACGGCCATGTCTCTGTGCTTCAGAATGCGTCTCCAGCACCAAGAGCAGTCTGCAGGAGTCTTTAGATTCCAGAAATCTTTTTTCTTGATGAGGTTTTGGTATACCCACTTAACCCAAAGAGTATCCTTATTGCTCACAATATCCCAGATGTGTCGAAGGTTAGCAACTCTATTGGTAGTCTCGATGCAGCGGATAACCAGGCCACCTTCCTTGTAGGGGTGGCAGATTGTACGCCACTTGACAGCTGGGTGCTTGTATATAAGATTAATGCCTGCCCACAAGAACTTCCTGATTATAGTATTTAGGCAGTTGATTGTTCTTTTAGGGAGGACAAAACAGGAAGTCCAGAAGACCAGCATACTGCTCGGGACTGCTTTTATGAGAAGGACTCTGCCAGCAAAAGAAAGAGAGCGAGCTTTCCAAGTTTTGATCCTGTTGTGAACATGATCAACAAGAGGTAAGCAATAATCATGAGTCATCCTGGTAGACAGCAGGGGGAGGCCTAGATATCTCACAGGGAGGGTGCCCTCTTCAAACCCAAACATAGTTTTTATGCTAAAGGCAGCAGTGCTATCCACAGATGACAGAAATATGTTGTTCTTTTTATTGTTTACCAGTAACCCAGTCCTGGTAGAGAAGATTGCAAGGGAAGTAGCTAGGGAGATGGTTGACTGTACATTACCATTCATGAACACCAGGAGATCATCCGCAAAACACAGATGTGTAACAATGGGGTCCTTACACTTTAGGTGGAGAGTAAACAGACCCAAAGCTACCTGGTTTAACATGATAGCATTGGAAACTTCCATGAGTAAGACAAAAAAGTATGGAGATAGGGGGCAGCCTTGAGGAATACCTGTTCTCCCTTCTATGTATCCATGGGCAGACCCGTTTACCATGATTGAGAACTTTGGGGATGTGACGCACATGTTGTTCCAGTCGATGAACTTCTTTGGGATGTTGAACTTTTTCAAGGTTATAAGCAGGGCATCCCACCTGATGCAATCGTAGGCCTTTCTTAAGTATATCTTCATGGCACATCTAGGGGTGCCATTATTTCTGTGGTAGTTCCTCAGCAACTCATGGGCAAGCATAATGTTGTCTTGTATGGATCTCCCGTAGACGAAAGCAGACTGGAAGGGGATGACCAGCTTTTTCACAACATGCTTAAGTATGATCGTTAAGACTTTTGCGATACATTTATACATGACATTACATCAAGCTATGAGTCTGAAATCATTTAAAGAGGAGGCATTAGAAGACTTTGGTATAAGAATGATGAGAGTAGCATTTACCTCACCCAGGAGTTTTGCACTAGAGAGGCAGCTCTTAACAGCTCTTATGAAGTCATTCCCAATGATCCACCAGCAGCACTTGAAAAAATAGGAGGAGAAGCCATCCGGACCCGGAGCCTTGTTGAGCCTATTGTGGAGAGGGCATGGATGATCCCATCATCTGTGAAGGGTCGCAATAGATCATTTGTATCTTCCTCAGAGGCTATGTGGGGAGGCACTATCTGGTCCCAAGCATTAAGGTCAATGGGGGTGACTGAGTGCTGGCCAAATAGGTCAGAGTAGTAGGACACACATTCCCTAGCTATGTCCTCGTCAGACGTGAGTCTGTTTCTGAGAGCATCATAGAGAACTAATATCATGTTCCTGGCTCTTCTCTCCACTATAGACCTGTGAAAGAAAGGGGTGTTGCTGTCCCCTAGCTTTAGCCACTGAACTCTCGATTGTTGCTTCTTCATGGACTCTTGTTGTCTGGCCTTCCTGGAGTACTCTTTAACAACTGCTTTTTCAGAGGTAATGGTGTTGGGACACAAAGGGGTGACTTGAAGGGATTTTTGGACATTCACCATATTTGTCTTAGCCTCTTCCACTTGGGTGCCAAAGTTGGAGAATGTCTTTTTCTTTCAGGTGGTGAGTCTGGTTTTCACATTCTTGAGCTTGGTGACAAAACTGTACATTGGTGTGCCCCGGGTAGGGATGTTCCAAGAAGACTCAACTGCAGCCATGAAGTCATTTTCTTCGGCCCAGGTGTTTTAGAATCTGAAGGCTTTGGCCCCAGTTCCCCTTCCAGCAAACATACTTATCATCATTGGCGAGTGATCAGAAATTCCACTTGTGAAGAATTCTGATATAGAGTCATTGAAGCAGTCGAGCCAAGCTAAGTTTATGAGCACTCTGTCCAGCTTTCCAGTGATTTTAGTGGGAGCATCTTGCTTATTTGGCCATGTGAAGAAGCATCCATTGGAGGGGCAATCAAACAACTGAGAATCTTGAAGGCACCCTTGAAGATTGTTCATAGAAGACTACGTCACCGGGTCACCCCCTTCTTTCTCATGAGCATATAAGTAAGAGTTAAAATCCCCCAGCAGGCACCAAGGCAATCTGTTGTGCTCAGCAAAACTACTTATGCTAGACCAAAAGGGGACTCTTTGTTCCTCAGTATTTAGCCCATAGACCATAGTGATTTCAAAACTAGGCCCATTTTGATAAGAGGCTCTAGCAAACAGGGCTTGGTCATTACACAGAAGTAAGTTTAACAATTACATAAATTGGATCCCACATTAGCCAGATTCTTTCCAGATCATGGTGATTATAGTTGTCCAGGTAGGATCAGTTGGGAAGGATGTTATTCCTGATTCTTTGTTTATTCACACTTTGGACTCTAGTTTCTATTAGGCCACATATCTTCAATCTATTGTTGTTAATATAATTCTTATCTTCTATATGTTTTAGAGGGCCATTAAGCCCCCTAGTGTTCCAGCACCCTATGCTATTCATTTGATAGGAGTATGTAGGGTGGTTATCTAATCCGACCTGTTTTTTTAAGGTCATAGCTCTTGATTCCCAAATGGTGGTTACTAGTTTTGGTGGTGTTACTTTTAGGGTCTGCATGTGGGTTCCCCCAAGGTTTAACACCTTTTCCATATTTATCTTTAGTAGTACACATGCTATAGGGTGTTAAGAGATTACCACTGGAGATTGCATTGGTGTAGTCATCCATGCTTTCCACCCCTTCAGCAGCTCCACCATCTTCAAGTAAGGCAAAAAGGTTGCTTGCAATAACTGGGGAGTTGTTCTGCTGCACAGGAAGATGGGCTCTGTCTATCTCAAAACCTGGAGGGTTGCTTGCAATAACTGGGGGGGTGTTCTGCTGCACAGGCAACTGGGCTCTGTCTATCTCAAAACTTGGAGGGACCTCAGGGGATGGGGAGGACTCCACCCTAACTTTTGATGGCTTCTCTACAATGCTAGCCTTCATGGGTTTTCTCTTGTTGGTGACCGGCTGTCATTCCCTGTCTTCTGTCACCAGCCCTTTACCACTGTGAGTGTCTTTATTGGCCTCTTTGGATTGAGTAGTTTCTAGATGTAACTTAGAGTCATACAGGGAAGATGGAGGGGTGACAACCTTCTCCCTGATCTTCTTTGGGCATTTTGCTTCATTGTGACAGAAAGTAGAGCAAGAGATGCATTGTGCAGGCTTCCAGGCATACTCAACAGCAACTACACATTTTGAGCCATCATCAAAGACAACTGGTATGGAATTCTTGAGGTATGAGTTAGGAGTTACCTCTACACATACCCTTGCAAATGCCATTCTGGTTCTGGCAGCTGTAGGACCATCCAGCAGTAGGGTTTTCCAACAACTGATGCTATGCAGCTTAGACCCACAAGATTAAACATATGCACAGGCACCTTCTTGATGGTCATCCACACTGGAACAGATTGAATGTTCTCTAGTTCCTGCTCAATAGAAGGTACCCAACCCCTGACAAAGAATGGGGTATGGTAGATGAACACATGGCCATATTCCAGAGTTGTGACTCTGTCTTCCTCCAAGGAAAATCTCAGGATAAAGGCTTTTTCACCATGAACAGTCATGGTCAGACTCCCCTTGATGTTCCATGCTTTCTCAACTGCTGCTTTCACAACCTGGTAGTGTAATCTCCTGCCTACAAATCCTCCCACAACTAGCTTCTCACATTCCTTCCCGTGAGCTGTTAAAGCTGGATCACTAATTCTGTATACAAGCTCCCCATCTACCATTACTGGTGGTTGGTAGCAGAGATCAGCTGCAGAGCTTGGTAGGATTGTTCTTGGCATGTTGGCTACACCACTCCACTCAAAGCTACTGTTTCTCACATTTCTCATATTTTCTACATTTTCTTCGGTTGTTTCAGGTGAATCAGGGGTAAGGAAGGGAGAGATTAGAGGTGGAAAGGATGAAACAGTGGTTGGGTTTTCTGGATCTGGAGGAAGAAACTCCATGGAAGCTTGGAATCAGGAGAAGCTACTCACCTTGACTCAAATCAAAGACACATGGCCAGGGTCAAGGCTTATCTACGACCCTACGTTACACTTAAAAATCGGTTTTCATTCTAGTCAAGGTATCTGAAAGGCTTAAATGTTGATTGGTTAGTTACCAAAGAGACTGAAATAAGGTTCTTCGTTCTTGTTTTAGATTGCACAATATCCTACCAAATAGACCATATATTTATCTGTCATTAGAATGAATATATACTCTTGATCACTTTTTCCGTCTTCCATTCCAAGGAGATGTTGGAGAAATTCCTGTAAAAATGAACAAACCAAACAGAAGGTTGAAGATAGTTAAGGGTTAGAAGAAACAACAACAAACTTCAGACAAACACACACACAGGAAGATGGAGTCGCCTGTTCAACAGACTGCCCTTAACTCGATATTTGTCGGGTACACCTCTAGAAAGAGTGTTGCTATACCACTAGTGAGGACAAATCGAATCCAGGATAAAACCACCTGATACCAACCCAGCTAGCAAAAACTCGTTGGCCCGTTGCGAACTTAACAGCCGAATAATATTTATAGAAAAGTAAAACTACGTGCGCAAACAAAGCGAGAAGAGGGGAAAAGTCGTCAGGATAGTAGCTGCGACTGGGGTAATTTGAAAATGAAATTTTCTTTTTCTTTTATAGGCAAATTTTTAGAGAAGAGAATTAAATTGTATTTATGAAAAATCTTTTTATTTAATTCCCATAAATTATCATAAATAATAAAACATTTTTTTTATTTATTATAGGAATTTATAATAAAAACCATTAAGTCTTGATAGGCACACGCTGGGCACACGCCGGGCATACGATGGCTCACGCCAGCTCACGCAAAAAACACACGCAAGCACACACAAGCTCCGCAGCCCGCGTGCGTGCTTCGGTGCGAAGCACCGCACATGTGTGAATTTGCCCACTAGCCCATTCCCTTAGTCCATATCCAATCCACAAGTCTTTTCCTTTAGAAGCAACTTTATTGGTAATATAGATATACTTCATCCTTGGTTTATCCCATGTGGGACAAACCAAAGGTTTCTCATTCACATAGAAGTGAAAAGTGGATTTGTTATTTCCACCCCCTATATAGGCTAGTGACCCTTTGGTCCCATCAAGATAAATTAGGTAACAAAACAATTTTTGGTAATAAATCACTTTTTAATTCTAACAATCCCCCACATGAATGAAGAAAGCGATAAATCAAAAAATCGGAAAACGAGAAATACCTCTTAAGCAATAGGTGTCCATATGGAATTGAACCTTTGCTTAGTGAGAAGTACCGGAACTACTTGATGGAAAGTGAACACGATGTCTTGAACTGCCATCATTTGGTGTAATTCATCAATAGCTCCTTACGCGAGATATCTCTCAAGAGTGATGTTAGGTTCACGCCGTTGTGTCCGTTTTGGCCCTGGACATATCCCGTTTCTCAGAATGCTCTAGAGAATCAGATCAATTCTCATAGGAAGCGACCCACTTCCTCATTCAGATATGTGAGTTCTATCAAGAGTGTTAACTGCTACACCCCATTTTAATCTTAAATTGAAACTATAGAACTCATTAAGACTTTACTACAAGTCATCCTCACATGCAGTCACACTATCACGTCTACACCATAGGGAATGGACAGAGAAAAAAATTCTCTGATAGTGTTTAAATTTTTTTTTACCTGCCACAAGTTAGTTGTCTCATTCAAAACCTTGATCTTGGTCTCTCCAGTCAGCAAGGTTGAGTATCCTTCATGGCAAGTTTTAATTGATGAGCTTAAGTCCTATCCCCCTCGATGCATTACTAACTATCTCCTTGGACAAGCCTTTCGTCAAAGGGTCCGCGATATTCTCCTTAGACCTCACAAAGTCAACAGAAATAACGCCATTCGAGATTAGTTGTTTTAGAGAATTGTGTCTTCCCGAATATGAATGGGTTTTCCATTATAATTGCTATTTTTAGTACTAGCTATTGCAGCTTGACAATCGCAGTGTATAGATATAGCTGGCACAGGCCTATGCCAGAGAGGAATGTCTTCTAAAAAGCATCTTAGCCAAGCGGGCTTTCTCTCCTGCTTTATCTAATGCAATAAACTCGGATTCCATAGTGGACCGAGCGATACAGGTCTGGTTGGAACTCTTCCAAGACACTGATCCACGTCTTAGAGTGAAAACGTATCCACTCGTAGATTTAGACTCCTATGAGTCTGCTATCCAGTTTGCATCATAATATCCTTCAAGGACAGCAGGGTATCTCTCATAACTTAAACAAAAGTTAAAAGTGTATTTCAGATAACTTAACACTCTGAAAAGTGCATCCCAATGATCCTGTCCCGGATTACAAGTGTACCTACTTAACCTACTCACAACATAGGCAATGTCTGGTCTCGTGCAGTTTATTAAATACATAAGACTTCCTATGAAACGTGAATATTCAAGTTGCAAGACTCCATTGCCTTTGTTTTTCTTGAGTCTACAACAAGGGTCAATTGGGGTACTCGCAGGTTTACTATCAAACTGGTTAAATTTTCTAAGTACTGATTCAACATAATGAGATTGACTAAGACTGAAACCATTAGACTCGTTTCTAATTTTCATCCCTAAGATTACATCAGCAGGACCTAAGTCTTTCATGTCAAAGTTCTCATTCAGCATGTTCTTGGTGGAGTTTAATTACATCTATAGTTGTACCAAGTATAAGCATATCATCAACATACAAGCATACAATCACACATGCATCATTGACAGATTTAGTGTAAACACACTTGTCAGATTCATTTATTTTAAATCCACTAGAGAACATTACATGATCAAATTTTTCATGCCATTGTTTAGGTGCTTGTTTCAAGCCATATAAAGACTTTTTAAGTCTACATAATTTGGTTTTACAACCCTTCACTACAAGGCCCTCAGGTTGGTTCATGTAAATTTCTTCATCTAATTCACCATTTAGAAACGTAGTTTTTACATCCATTTGATGTATCTCTAGATTATGAATAGCAGCGATCGCAATTAACATCCTAATGGAAGTAATTCTAGTGACAGGTGAATAAGTGTCAAAGAAATCTACACCTTCTATTTTTTTATAGCCTTTAGCTACTAGTCTAGATTTATACTTTTTCACAGTTCCATCTACTTTACGTTTTCTCTTGAAGATCCATTTACAACCTATGGGTTTGCACCCTGGAGGTAAATCTACTATCTCACAAGTTTCATTCTGAATAATAGAATCCATTTCACTAATAGTGGATTCTTTCCACCATGGAGCTTTAGAAGAAGTCATGGCTTCTTTATAGGTATGTGGATCAGTTTCATCTAAACAGGTTATGAAGTCTGGCCCAAAAGATTTTTCTACTATAAGTCTTTTGCCTCTTTTAGGCTCATGAACAGGTTTATCTTCTTCTACCGGTAAGGTATGGATAGAAGAAGGGACATCCAGGGGATCTACACATATCATGCGAGATTCAGATTTCAATTGAAAAAATATTTTCAAAAAAGCAGCATCCCTAGATTCCATAATGGTGTTCACACCAATTTCTGAGTTATCAGAACTCACAACCATAACTTATAAGCAGTAGTGTGATCAGGATATCCTATGAACACACAATCAACAGTTTTGGGTCCTATCTTTGTCTTCTTATGTGGAAGGATAGAACCTTAGCCAAGTACCCCCATATTTTTGAAGTATGCAGAAAAATGGTTGTCTACCTTTCTATAATTCATTTGGAGATTTATCTGATCCTTTAATCAGTACTTTGTTCAGGACATAGCAAGCTGAGAGGACGGTCCCCCCCCCCCCCCCCTCCCCCACAAGTTCGCAGGTAGTCCTGAACTAATTCATGGCTTCATCATCTCCTTAAGGGATTGTATTTTCACCTCTAGTTTGAACTGAGTTCAAGTCAACTAGTTCTGAGTGAATTAATTCTAAGGGTTTAGAAAAAAAAATTCTGAACATTTTTGTTATAAGACATTTTAGCATATTTAGATTTTATGCATTTTTAACCTTTATGTTTAATTTCCAAAATAAATTTGGGAATGCAGCCTATGCTCGCCAAATTGTTCATTGAATAACATGACCAAGTCTGTCATGTCAAACATTCAATGACACAAAAACATAAAAGGAATCAATTTATTTATTTAAATCGAGGTTACATCTAATTTATAAAAACTCTCTGTATTATAGCTCTTTCCACTGAGTTACACTAGTTTTCCCAGATTCACAAAAACCCTTATCATCTAATATACTACAAGATACAAGAATTTACAGATGTCCGGAACATGAAAAATTTCATTCAATGTGAGAGTTTTGCCAAAAATTGAGCTTCAGTCCAACTTTGCCTTTTCCCGCAACCTGTGCTGCGGACGAGTTACCCATATAGAGCTTTTCTCCTTCCCCTACCTTCTGATAGGAGGTGAACACATCTTTGTTTCCGCAGACATGCTTGGTAGCATCAGAGTCTACCCATCATTCTTTCACATTGGTTACCAGATTGACTTCAGACACTGTACCAAAAAACTTGTTCTTGTGATTTTTCGTAATTTAGCATTATTTTATTTTATTTCTCTATAAATAAAATCCTTACGATTTCTATAAAATATTGCATAATTATATTATGAATATGATTTATTTATAAAATAATCAACACCCACGTATGCTTTATGTAAAATCATTTCAGAGCATGATAACTACATTTTATTATGCGTATAATAATTGTCTTGATTTTATGCATTAAAATTTAGTGCACAATTACGTTTCATCAAACGTGACCTACGGTTTGTTAAGTTGAGTGTATTAACCGTTCTAATAATTTCAAGACATCATGCATACGATTCATATATTAAAAAATAGATTATGATTATAATTAATAAATCATACATGTATATTATGATTCTTCCATATTCAGTTTCGGTTGCTTCCTTTAGAACGACCAAGAAAACTGCCTTTGAAAATTTCATAATTTAACGACCAAGAAAACTGCCTCCGAAATTCCGCAATTTTAACAACCCAGAAAAACTGCCTTCGAAATTCTGCAATTTAACAACCAAGAAAACTGCCTCCGAAATTCCGCAATTTAACAGCCCAAAAAAACTGCCTTCGAAATTTCGTAATTTAACGATCAAGAAAACTGCCTCCGAAATTCGCAATTCAACAACCCAGAAAAACTGCCTTCGAAATTCCGCAATTTAACGACCAAGAAAACTGCCTCTGCAAAATTCCTTAATTTAATGACCAAGAAAACTGCCTCCGAAAATTCCGTAATTTATATTCCTCTCTTAATTAGGAATTAAATTCAAAGGCCAAAGAAACAGAATATCATTTCATCTTTTATAGAATTCCATGGCTACCCCACTAATTCTTCTTCTTCGCGAATTCAACACCAAAACAGAATTCATTACGGGTAAATTTAGACAAAAGATTTGGTTTACCAACTCTTGTAGAGTGTGCCAGCTATGATTCGTCCATTAAGATTCTTCCATTAAGAATAGTGGAAGAATTGCACCTTTCATTGTGCCAATCGTTGTCTTGGATGTTCATATTCTCTTTGAATATTAACATGGACGATTTCAATTAAACTTGGTTTATCTTGGAGAAACCGTAACTCCAACTTCATTTCCAATCAATTCACCCAAAAATTGAACTCATGAAACGTCTTCATTTCCAATCAATTCACCCAAAAATTGAACTCGTGAAACGTCTTCACAGACGGTACCACAATCTCTTTTTCTACCTATAACAATTTCCATCGGATTTTGAGTGAGATCGAATTCCGCTACTATCTTCAATCTTATTAACATCCATGCCAACTATCTTTTTGTCTGTTTGAATAATAAAGAATAAAATAGAGTTACTCTTGTTTACTATTCAATTATTCTTATGATGCTGTTGTTTTTCGTTTCTTCAAATGATCTTTATCCATTGATACAGAAGAAAAAATTATCGAGTTAAGATTGTTGGAGAAATTCCTGTAAAAATGAACAAATCAAACAGAAGCTTGAAGATAGTTAAGGGTTAGAAGAAACAACAGCAGACTTCAGACAAACAGACACACAGGAAGATGGAGTCGCCTGTTCAACAGACTTCCCTTAACTCGATATTTGTCGGGTAAACCTCTAGAAAGAGTGTTGCTATACCACTAGTGAGGACAAATCGAAGCCAGGATAAAACCACCTGATACCAACCCAGCTAGCAAAAACTCGTTGGCCCGTTGCGAACTTAACAGCCGAATAATATTTATAGAAAAATAAAACTACGTGCGCAAAGAGGGGAAAAGTCGTCAGGATAGTAGCTGTGACTGGGGTAATTTGAAAATGAAATTTTCTTTTTCTTTTATAGGCAAATTCTTAGAGAAGAGAATTAAATTGTATTTATGAAAAATCTTTTTATTTAATTCCCATAAATTATCATAAATAATAAAACGTTTTTTTTTTATTTATTTATTATAGGAATTTAAAATAAAAACCATTAAGTCTTGATAGGCACACGCCAACTCACGCAAAAAGCACACGCAAGCACACACAAGCTCCGCAGCCCGCGGCCCGCGTGCGTGCTTGGGTGCGAAGCACCGCACATATGTGAATTTGCCCACTAGCCCATTCCCTTAGTCCATATCCAATCCACAAGTCTTTTTCCTTAGAAGCAACTTTAGTGGTAATATAGATATACTTCATCCTTGGTTTATCCCATGTGGGACAAACCAAAGGTTTCTCATTCACATAGAAGTGAAAAATGAATTTGTTATTTCCTCCCCCTATATAGGCTAGTGACCCTTTGGTCCCATCAAAATAAATTAGGTAACAAAATAATTTTTGGTAATAAATCACTTTTTAATTCTAACATGAGATAATTGATGTGCAGTTAAACTGTATGCATGCAGATACACTACTCACCGGAAACTAAATTGGAGTTGAATGATGTCTTTGAGCTTGTTGGTGTATTCACTTTCCACCCAAAGCAGGATGAAATCTTATGAGTCAGATGCTTTTATTAAAGATGAGCTGGTCAGTTTGCCACGAAACAAGGTTTGTTGATTTAACCACATAGTTTTATACTCTCTGAAAAATGACCTAATCTTGTGATGGTCAACTTTTCGTGGTGATTCTGGAACATGTGATCAATTATAAGAATAACAGTAAAACTCCAATTGCATGTAATAGACATTACGTAGAACTTATTTGTTATCCAGTTCACGGCCTCGTTGTTACATTTACTCAGGTCATTCACTTATGTAGTGGTACTTGTTTTGTCATACAAAGTTAACCATGATTATTTGTTTATTGATACACATTAGACTTGTAGATTTATATTGGGTATACATGGGGTTTGGATCTGACTAGTGCTTTAGAAGATGGGGTTTCACATCATCCCTGGTACAAACTGTCTATACTACTCGCCACTATCTATTTATTCATTTCTTGATTCGTGGTTTGTGTAAATGTTTCATCTTATATTTCATCTTGTATTTAGGTGAAAGTGAAAGATATTGATAATTATGCTCTTAAAGAGTTACTGATTCTTACAGTAGGCTTAGCGATAGACTGTTCCTTTTCATATAGGTTCACGTATCTCATAGTGATCTAGTTAGCTAATCCATTGTTTTTTCTTCTTGTTAGCTGCCGCACCTCCTGCAAGTGATGGAGAAAGGGATCAACTTGGTTCCCTCTTGGATGCTCTGGCTAACGTCCCCTCCACTTCTACAACCACAACACCTGAAGCTGAAATTCCCATTGATTTCACTACCAATGTGCACTGACCCAATTGAAAATTATGATCTGCTAGGGGTTGAATCATGAGGGCATTGGTAGTGCTGGTGTCGTAAAGATTGCTCATTATAGAGCTTATCTAAAAATGAAGGTGAGTGATTGATGATCTTTCAAATTCAGACAAGGAGCTATTGCATCTGGTAGTTTTGAGTATGGTGACAGTGTGTATTGAGAAGCATATTGTGTACATTTACTTTGATTCTGCATATAATTTTAAGTAGCATACTCGCTGATCTTTGTACCTGACTCCTTGTTTGACACTTCACATGTGTTGTGAATATTTTGTCTGTTTCCATCAAATCGTTGGATGCTTCTTTTTTCATCACAACAAATGCATACTTGTTACAAACTTAAAGAAAAAAATGCACACTCCTGAATTGTATTACATAGTTTAATTGTTTTATCCATTGACATTCCTAAATTAAATCCCAATAATACAAACTTCCGGATAACGATCTTTACAAGTATGCAATCCTAATTTCCCATTTTGGTGGCATTAGTAAATGTGAACATTCCGAAATACATATATCGGTTACCACATCATCATTCTAAACAAATAAATAAAATTGTAGATGAAATCGTCACAGGTGTAGCATTTCTTTAGTTGGACAAATGACTAAGATAAACTGTTAATTTAGTTAGCTAACAAGATGAGGTGCAAGATTAAATTAGTTGGGCATCTGTTAGATGTGGAGAAGAGAAGAATGAGAAACGCTAAGTAAATGAAGGTCATGTCAAAGCCGTCCAAAATCAGGGTGTGTTGTGTGACCGCTGTGTTGCTTGAGATTCTTCCGGTCGAAAAATCATTTGTGTTGGACTCACACTATACCACACAAAAACAATACAAAGTTAAACATAACCAATATTGCTGATTGTGTTTAAGTTTGAAAGGTTGACCATGTGTACATATTTCTAAAGAGACTAAAATGGTTGTTTTCATTACAGTTTAATCATATTCTCAATTCCTAATCTCTATCACGTAAGGCGATGTTGACATTAATTTATAAATGCATTTGATTTGAATGTTATATTCTGAGGTGTTTAGTAAATAATAAAAATCAAACAATTAGACCAGGTGGACAGTTTATGTCAGAGGTGTAGTGTTAATTTAATTGGGTAATTGGATGAGATGCATTGTCAATTTAGTTGGCTAACTGTCAAAAGTATAGGGTTAAATTTGTTGGTTACATATTAGAGCTGGAAAATAGAAGAATAATTGGTCGAGATAAGCATTTGTTTTGGACTCACACCAGATAACTAAAGGGATCAAAACAACCCCAGTCACATAAATCAACTGAATCAGATAGCATTTCTCAGTAGCCATGTAAATATTTGTAAATTTTATTGACAAAAACAATTCACAAAATTATAATTTCACCTATTAAATCAACATCAACATAAAAAATTTAAGAACCCTAGTTCAAACATAATGAAAATTAACTCACTTTACAAACCAGCCTAAAATTATGAAGAAACCCTTGATCAACCTCTAGCTCCTTTGTAATAATCTCCATTCCAAAATGCTACTAACAAAAAAACAAAAACATACCCTATAATTAAACAATCCTGACATGGTTAAATACTGAAGACACATTAGACATCAATTCAATGTCAACTTCCTTGAGAATAAATTTGATTTGTTGTGATATAACAAAAAAAAAAATATTATTACCCTGCTGCAAATATCACAAAAGGCTCATCCTAAACTATATATTTAATAGACTGGAAGAGCAAGGATCAGCTTTAGCAAGACTGTTTGGCACGTAAACAGCTCAATATTGGTTCTGATCTAACAGAAACCTTGCTATCCATCTTCTAAAAAACCGAGCACAATCTTATATAAGCAAGCTTTAAGTATAGGTTTAAATGGTTGCCCCTACAAGATTTCAGACTGCTTATCCTTCTTAAGAGTAGGTACCTTTTAGGCTTCATTCCAATCAAACTTTCGATAATTTTTCCTCAAAAGTTAAAAGCTTCAGCAAGTTCATGAGAAAGCAGGTTAAAATGAAAAAATAACAGAACAATATGCAGAGGTTTATCGGACCCAGTAGAATACCATTCAATGTAATCAGTAAGAACACCACCATAAGGTCTAGTACTTACCCAGGGTTCCTTGTATTGTTTCAATTTCTTCGTTTTATGAGGAGCCCCAGAAGTGGAATCATGAGAGGAACACCTAAAATTCTCAATACGATTTAGCCATTTTCATCATAAATTTGAATATAAATTAAGTTAGGTTTTACTTACCGTCAAATGGGACAGTATCTAGGGATTTCATTTCACTACTTCTTGTACCCACTACTCATACTCCTAACACCATACCATACGAAATGATGGTAGTTGATGCAGGTTTCCTAGTTCAGTCAACTTCCATATCTTCAACTGCTTGTTAAAATCATTAAAAACAAGTTACAAAATCAACAATATGCATTTAAATCTCAAAACAAATAACGTGGTACAACAACAATGAATTTTTTTTTGCATTATCTTCTCAGTCTTAGGCTTTTTTCCCAACCCCAAACTCCCAGGTGAAAAGAATAATGTTCAGCGAAGAAATCTAATTATTCGTGAAAGAAATTTAAGAACTATGTACAGTTTGGGAAATCTCGATTAAGAAGAAATGGGACTATCTGGAATTAGAGTTCAGACATTTAACCAAAAACACGGTCTGACCACTACTGGGTCTGTGCAAAACAACTCATCACCACAACTTTACATTGCTCGTATTAAAGTACATAGACAAAATGCAACTAAATTCTTAATATATATGCAGCAAATTTAGTGGTGAGAAGATTCGAGGTCCTAACAAATATATAACTTATATACAGTACATCCGATTAAACAAAATGCAAACACCCGACGTAGTGAAAGTACTGTATTAATACTAACCCGCCAACGACAACATTGATTTGCAACTACAATACACCAATACTACATACACTTATTTTTAGCCTAACATAATATGACTTATACCCGTTAGGGCATTCACAGTCGTGCGATTACCCTCAAAGACTAAAGATCAAAAAATTTAATCTTTATTCCGCTACAAAAACAACCATGGATAGTCAAGCGAGATTCTAGTGTTACGCATACGGTTAAGCGAAGTGTTAGCGCTACGCTTGAGAAGACGGACGGGATACTGCAACTTCGCTTGCTACAGACGAGATGATAGTGTACCGCCTGAACCAAACGAAATCCCAGCTTTTCGCCCAAACCACAAACGAAATTCCAGCTTTTCGCCTGGCCAAACGAAATTCCAACACTTCGTCTGGGAAAATTGAAGCTGTGCAGTTCCGCACGAAGACAAACGGCATACTAAGTCACCGCTCACAATGGGTGAAACTCTGGTATTGCGCTTGGGTGTAAGCGGCACTCTAGCTTCTCGTCTCAGCAGGCGAAGCCTCAACATACCGCTGCATCTGGCGAACTACCAGCTTTACGCCCGTATTTTTGAACGAAATGCTGGTACACCGCTTCTGTCCAAACGAACTTCTACTGCCTCGCTTGATCATAATTTTTAGTCGTCGATGAGCGATTACTTTTAATCATGTACAGTAGATTTCCTCGATTAAACGTAATCTTTAATCGCACGGCTATGGCACCGTTTTATCGACTAAAGATCAAAAAACATCTTTGATCCGGCTTTTGATCGCACCATTGCAGTTGCTCTTAGGTCAGTAGCAATTCCTACCATATACACCCAAAAAAAAGCACAGAGACCATCTACAAAGCAGTAAACTATATGTTTATGAAATGTTCCTTAACTGTACCACTACAACTTAGCAAAGTACTTTCACCTTGTACTCATATGACCAAGTACTTTCACTTTGGTCAAGGAGACTGATCCGCCTGCAGTATGTTCTTCGGTTTATTTGTATTTTTGGGAGTAGTTTAACTAGCACCATATACTACAACCCAAATCTTAAAAGCATTTAATCAAATATAAGAAAACAAATTTACATGGAACAAAATGATATAACAACATCTCATTAATTCTAGAATCTTTAATAAAATACTACGGATTCTCATCTTAATTAGCACCCGATCGGGGATCTATTAACTTTATCAAACTTGAAAAAAATAATTAAATGTATACCACAAGTGATAACTTAAATAAAATCAATAATTCTCTGAAAAAACTTTACTATTGAAAGAACGATTTTTCCGGTTCAATTCATAAATAGGGATTATATTTTTCTTTATAATAAAACATGTCAAAAAAACGCAACATCAAAGTTCCAGATTCAAACATAATCATGAATACTTTACTCAAGACCAAAATTATCAAAATTAGGGCTCATTTTATTTCAAATAAAATTGAGAAGCCTAAGAAACAATACACCAATTAAAATACATAGGATTAAGAAAGATCACATCCACGACTAGACCAATATATATACTTTCAAACAAAATCTGAGCAGAGTATTGATAGGATCCAATACTGAAAATATGTAATCCTAATACTAACCTTGACCAATTGATTGGAGATCAACCACCTATATCCTTTGTATTGGGGATTAGCCACCAAGATTAAGTAAACTTAATAGATTGAATATAATTGAATGTCTTACATGGTTCTGGAAAAGAGTATATATAACCTACTGAATTCTAAAGCAAGCAATAACTCTAAATAAGTATTCATCTAACTTAGGAAACTAATAGAGAACTCAAATAAGGAAATCAAGCAGAAAGGAAATAGATGAGGAAGTAGTACTGTGGTGTTGGTATCCCGACATCCCACCCTCCTACAAACACGGTTTATCCTCAAGCCTCAAAATCTGGAAAACGGAGAAGGAAATCATCTGCATCCTCCCAAGTAACTTCCTCCACAGAATGATCCTTCTATTTAACGAGCCAACGAGTTGCTTCACAGTTGTGCTTTTTGTATATTCCACGATCCAAAATAGCTTCAGGCTTCCACTCAAAATGATCCACAGTAGTAGGTAGGTTAGTATCAACCACAACAGTAGATCCTAGTTTCACTTTCAAAACATAATTCTTCATTCGAATTTGAGCATCCTGTAGATGGTTTTTCAGGAGTTGTAGAGTGTGGTCTCGAGCTCGTAAACTAATATCGACAGCATGAACACCTGTAGAACCCGGTAAATAGATAGAGATTCTTGGCGGAGGTCGACTATATAAAGCTTCAAAAGGAGTCATTTTGATTGCAGAGTGGTAAGTGGTATTATACCACCATTCAGCCCATGGCAACCACTTAGACCATTCATGAGGTTGTATTCCAGCAAAACAACGAAGATAACACTCCAAAGTACGATTGGTAACCTCTGTTTACCCATCATTTTGAGGTGATATGCAGAGCTACGACATAATTGAGTATTTTGTAAAGAGAAAATAGTATCCCAAAAGTTGCTCAAAAATATAGGATCACGGTCACTTACTATAGTGCGAGGCATACCATGAAGACGTACAACATCCCGAATAAATAAGTCAGCAACAATAACAACAATATACGGATGTGAAAGAGCGATGAAGTGTGCATACTTCGATAGACGATCCACAACGACCATAACAGAGGTTTTCTGATCAGAGGAGGGCAACCCGTCAATAAAATCCATTGAAATATCCAACCATACGTCATTAGGAATAGGTAAAGGTTGTAGCATTCTAGATTTATTACGCTGGCGAACGTCACATTCAGCAATATAGGATTTAATCGAACTTTTCATTCCTTTCTAATAAAAGTTCTATCGAAGACGCTTGTAAGTACGTAGAAAACCGGAATGACCTCCAAAAGGGGTTGCATGGAACTCATGAAGAAGCTTAGAACACCATTGAGAAGTAGAAACTACCATTATACATCCCTTGTAACGAAGAATACCATCTGTATATGAATAGTTTGGTTTTGAATTTGGATTTCTACTTAATTCTTCTATAAGCCACTTACCTCACTTTGACATGGCACTCTTGAATAATCTTGTCCACACCATAAAAAATAGGGGCAGTAATAGCCATGGCATGAGGATCAGAAACCCGGGATAGTACATCTGCAGCCTTGTTGGTTGTACCGCAACGATATATGATCTTAAAGTTGTATCCCAGTAGTTCGGACTGTTAGACTTTTTCTCATTGGGCTGAAATAAAGGGGAAAAAGGCATA